>VXAC01006201.1:64667-86352 GCA_013399225.1 Rhipidura dahli | reverse complement strand
TTTTTTTTTTTTTAATTCTCTCCTTCATTTCTCATGTCCTTTCAACATCTTGGAGGAAGGAGATAATTTGTGACAAGGTTAAACTTCTGTACTGCTTGCTGAAACAGTACATTGGGCCAGAATTTAAACAGCATGAGTAAAAATACCAGCTTTCTACTGTGCCATTCTCAATTCTGTTTTGAAAAATACTGCCTTACTCTTAGAATGGATAGAATGTGTGTGTCTTGGACCATATGGCTGTTTGGGATTTCCTGTTGCTTTTACCATTTATGTTGTTGCTTTGGAAATTGCTGGTATGGTGTTGAAGCACATACATCTCAATTCTTCACAGGTTCTTAATTAAAAATATTTAAACTGTGAAATACAGCTAGATCTAGGGCTGTCGGAATTTTGTGTCATGCTTTATATGAAATATATGCAGATAACCACTTCATTGGGTGGGTAGAGAAAAGATAAAAAAAGAGCCTTATTCTTATGTATATTTTGAGTTTATTTTAATGTCATCAGTGTAAAAATAATTCTGTTAATTTTGCTAAATGATACTGTACACATGCTTTTCTCAGCTTGCACAAAAGTAGTATTTGTGGAAAGCTTAAGATAAAAATTATCTTCCAATTTGTCAGAGAAATGAGTCTCCTGTTTCCATTCCAAAAAACCAAGATGGATAATCTGGAGCTTGTGAAGTGGCTCGTATTGAATTAATTCTTCACAAAACTTTTGTGTATTGATGAGCTGAGCTCTTTCTTTAAAATGTGATTACGTTAAGGTAGCGTTACTGTCTTTCCGAGATTCAGAAGTTTGTTTGATAAATGGCCAGTCTTGGGATTCTCAGCACAGAATTTCAGAGCTGGAGTGATTTTACACCCCATTGGTGGTGCTCTGATTTGTGTTATTGTCCTTGACAAGCGAGGTTTGCTGGGGCACAGCCACAACCTTTATGTAAAACAGTTCCCTGTCACCTGTTCGGGCTCTGCTGCTGATCCTTACCACTCATGGTTGCTGAATAACAGATTATTTAAGGTTTTTTTCCTTCAGGACTATGCACTGTAACATGTTAATTCATAACCAAAGCTCAGTTGTGAGCTCAGCCAAGCCCAGGGTCTGCAGGGTGAGCCCAAACCTCACCGTGTGCCCAGCCCCTGCTGGGGGAGTGTTGGGTATTTTATGCTGGGCAGATCTGAGTGTGTGACCCCCTTCAGCAGTGCCTGCCTGAGAGTTCAGAAGTCACCTGGCAAGCCATAAAGAGGTGGAGTTTATGAGAGTTTATTCCATCTCTTTATCCGTCTCCTCGATAACGAACCTGCACTGGGGCCCTTTCTGATGAGTTCAAAATACCACCTTTCCATGGTATTAAATATGTACCTTTTTTTTTCTTGTTTAATTAATAGAGCCTCTTTACTGTGCCTTTTCCTCAAATTGAGTCTTTTCTCATCCTTGGGTGAGGTCTTGCTTTTGTATGATAGACTCAAACCAGTCAGAGGTGCAGAATTTTTCTGAATAATAAAATTCCTGCTTTAGTCTAGATTTATTTTAATCTTTGTTGTGGTAATGCTCAACATTTAAAAATTAATTATAGTCTTTTGAGTGACTTTTGGCAAATTTAAAATCAGTAATTAAAAAAAAAAAAGCAGAATACCTTTTAAGAAGAAAAATCCACTTAGAATCCATTTAGAAGTGTCTGGTACACTGTGCACAGAAACCTTAGGCCCATCAGCTTCAGCATTTGTCCAACATGAGCAAATTTTTTCCATATGAGCCTGTCTTTAACTGAGATGGAAAGTCAGTATCATTCTTTTTGCCTCTAAATGCTTTATTAAAAGTATATATTTCGTGTGAGCCTTTGCACCTACAGAGACTTTTCTTCCCTAGATGAATTGAAATGGTCCACACATGGATATAGAAGCTATTATTTTCCCAGCAGGATGTTAAACTGCTCATCAACTCTTGCAGAGCCAAAACACTTATGAAAACCATGCAGGTGAAGGAGCTGCAGCTCTAATAACCATGGGTCAGCACTTCATCTCCAGCCAGGAAATCTTTCCCCCCTTCAAAGCAGCCTTGCTGCCAAGACCTGGACACTTTATGCTGCAGAGAACTGTTTTACTGGGGGCTGGAAATCATCAAAAAAGGCTCAACTTTTTTTTTTTTTCTGATGAAGCAGACACAGATTCTGCCTGTATCACAAACCTGCTCTCCAGGTAGGATCTGGCTGCTGCTGCTGCTTTCCAGCCTTATTTTGCAGGGTGTTGTCAATTAAGCTATTTAAGATATCACCCCTACACCCTCCCTCTCTGACTTAGACCCCATTCATGTGATTTGAAAGGCAGAAAGAGGAAATCGGGTCAATCAGTATTAAAATACATTTCTCAGTTTCGAGGAGGGTTTGGTAAACTGGTTAACCCACTTGTGCCAGGAGTTATCCATAATGTTAGATTATACTGAAAAAACCTGGTAATTTATGTTTCTTCTTTGAATGTTTATGTGGGATTCTTGGTGGTCGGTTTGTTTGTTTGTTTTTCTGCACCAGCATAAGCATAGAACTATGCTTGTTATGAAAACTGCAGTGATGGTGATTTTAAACTGATAGGACTGAAAAATATGAGAACTAGATTGTAGTAACCCTGAAGAAATGGCACTGAGAGCTTGGACAGGGACTTTTCACAGGGACATGGTAGGACAAAGGCGAATGGCTGTACACTGAAGGAGGTTTAGATTAGAAATTAGGAAGAAATTCTTCCCTGTGAAGGTGCTGAAGCCCTGGCACAGGGTGCCCACAGAAGCTGTGGCTGCTCCATCCCTGGAAGTGTCCAAGGCCAGGCTGGACAGGGCTTGGAGCAGCCTGGGACAGTGGAAGGTGTCCCTGCCTATGGCAGGGGGTGGAACTGAAGGACCTTTAAAGGCCCCTTTGACCCAAACCAATCTAAGATGCTATGAATAGATTGCATTTAGCACTCCCATCATCTGTATTCTGTGATGTTTCAATGACCTGTTCACCTGAGCTGTGGACATGCACATGCTCATGGAGAACCTTTGCTGTGGTTTGTACTCATCCCTTTTTGCTGATTTGGATTTTCTCCACCTTGCTGTTTGCTCCTCTTTGTTTGCAGAAGTGGTTTTCAGGTGATTTGCCATCCTCACAGCTGACTGTGCTGCTTGCAATTCCCATGGACAGGGAATGTTTTCCCAGCACTTCTCTTTTCATTCCACAGTAGTTGTCAGCTTTCTAATTCCATTTATATTCATGGGACTGCCAACATCAATGAGAAATGTCTATAAACCCCCTCTTCTCCAGATTATAAAGCAGTAACTGGTGCTGTTTGGGACAAGATTCCTCTTACTTGTCTTATTTCAGACTTAAATACTTTCAATGACTTTTTTTTTTCACTGTCTGAATCTACCTACTTCTGAACATATTTGACTAGATATGCCAAGTTCTGTGTTTCTCTGGGAATACAAGATGCCCTATGCTATTAATCTTTCTGCAGTAATGATTGACTCAAATGGTTTGTGGGGAAAGGAAGAAAAACATATTTAGCAAAGATCTCTGGTTGAGTTAATTTGTCTCCCTGTGGCTCTGAGACGTGCAATTCAGGTTTCTGCATGCTGTGGACACCCTTGTCAATGTATTGATGAAGGCCTGTGGGAACACAGCAGTTTTAAACAATATTTTAAAGCAGAAATTTCAGAGTGCTTTATAGGGATGATACTCTTTTTGTTCTCAGCAACTGTAAAATACAGCAAAACTGAAGAATCTTTTATTTACATTTTTAAATGATAGATGAATTTTCAGGATGCTAATTAAAACAAGAAATAGTAAATGATGAAAGGTTTTCTTTAATGGAAAGTAAAAGTGTCATGACATCACCAGAATATATTGGAGAACAGGAAGCAGAGCAGCTCTTGCCCAGAATGCTGATGAGCAGTGCTGCTCAGGCTTTCTCCTGGAGGAAGGAAGGATGTCTTTTCTCTTTCTGTTGTGTGTTGTTATATATTTATATACAAAAGTGTGTAATGCAAAATAAGTTATTTCATCAGTAATGTCCAAGAACTGCACACAAGGCTGGGAGCAGCTGAAATTTGTTCATTAAAAGTTCATGGTCTGTTGACCTTTCCTCGTTCAAGCCTTGTATTGAGTCCATTCCTTATCTCTGCTGTGCATGGCAGATTGTTTAGCATATTTCTTGTGTAGAGAGTGACTTTGAGTGCCACAAGGACCTCACTTGGCACTTGCAGGCATAAGCAGAATGTGTTTGAAAATGTTGCTGTGCTCTCTAGTGGATAATTTAGTTATAAGTGTCTAAGAAATTAGTATCAACAACAGTTACCAATTTATATTTCACTTAACTGAAAGATCTGCAGTAAGACCTTCAGCAGAAGGGCTCTGCTGAAGTGCAGGACTGTGTCTGCAGGGAGCAGCTCACAGGTTTTACCACACACATTTCATTTCTGATGTATTTAGGGAGAGCCCACATTCTGTAGAAGCTTTTTTTTTGAAGGCTGATTTTCGATGGTGCAGGCAGCAAGAGGACTTTGTTATTTTGACAGCCTATCTCAGATCATGAGAGATGATCTTACTCCGCATCTTGTTTTTACCAACAGTCCTTGTCTGTTACTTTCACCAGCCCTTGGCTGGCCCCTCAGGCACCCAGCTTTCGGTGTCTGAGACACACATAACCAACCCCTCACCACCTGGGATTCCACAACAGGGAGCTGTGTTGACCCAGGGTGGTACTCGTGGTACTCTGACTCTTCTGGCTTAGTCAGTGGGCTTGTGTTTGGCCCTCCTACCTCCATTCTTATTTCCTTTAGTCTATTCAAATCCCAGTACTCCAATCTGTGTTCTTCAGTCTTCAGGCAATTATTTTCCAGCTCTCTTCTCTCCAGCCCAGCAGCCATCTCTGGTGGTGTCGTGCAGAGTTCTCAGTGGTGATTTACACCATGACTTTGGCTGTTATTCCAGTTGTCCTCTCCTTTCCTTGGCCTGACAGTCATTCTGCAGTGAAGGCCTGCCAGTTGTGCTTATCTGAGTCATTTCCAGCTGCATTAAATTTATTGAGCTTATTATTATTTGAGGATTTGTATACTAGAACTGGCACAAATGAAAATGTCTTTCCTGGGAAAACCTGATTTCTGGTACTCTGGTATTGCTACCTGTTAGATTGACTTCTTTGGTATGGGCCCAGAAGAACTGTGGATAAAGATGCCTGGACTGGTGAATCATTGTTCTAATGACCAAATAACTGGAGCAGCAGATTTTGATAAGATGGCATCCTGTCCCATTTTGCAAGAAAAATAATTTGGTTTGATTCTTTGTTGAACTTCTGTTGTCAAGTTCGTGACTGAAAAGCTATGCAAACTTTTCCTCTTGTTGCAATGAATATTTTCACAGTCTTCCTAAAATCTCCTTGCAGTTGTGGCTGTCTGCATTTCTGCCTCTGTGTGCAGGTGTGTGGAGAGTAGTTCAGTTGTTATTGAGCTGTGCCCAGGCAAATGATTTCATATCTCCTTGGACACGGTAAAAATTATCCCATCTTGTGTAGTTTTATTAGTCTTGATCAATATATGGTCAATGTAAGTATATGGTTGTATAGTTCTCATCCAGAGAGTTAAACCCTGCTGTATTCTCACAGCTCTCCAAGCCTGGATTTGGAGTAGATTTAGACTCTTTTCAAAGTCTTTGATGGAAAGATGTTTCCCTTCATGCACATGCCAGCCTCTCACTGTTCCAGGTGATTCAGTTATGAGTGTTCAGATACCTTTTTTTGGTCTTCTGTTTGTAAAGATGCAAACAAATTGAACAGGAAATAGGAAAGATAATCTATTTTTCCCTTTGGTGGTGTTTTTCTTCTCCTTGATTTTGGCATTTAGATAAGATTTAATTTCGTTTCAGGTTTCACGCCAGATTTCAAAGTAACGATGAGTTTTAATTTTACATTTGTTGTTTTGTGCTCTCATAATAACAGTATGAAATCTACAATTTCAATAAATACTGCATAACTCCACAGGTTAGAAAACACTGTTTATTTGCTTGGGGCGATGTGTAGTTATAAAAATGTAAACAAACACAAATATGGAATATTATGTTCTCTGGAAAGATTGGTAAATTTTAAGGATATAAATGGAGCAGCCATTTAAAAATCGTAGAAGGGATATGTTGAGAAATCTGCAGAGTAGGTGTGACACTTGGAAGGCATTTGTGTCATGGGGAGTAGCTGATGTGATGTGATGGTCACTCCCTTCTCTAGGTGTGGATGTTAATAAAAACAGGAGAATCATTAAGTCAAAAATCATCCTACTCTGACTTCAGTTGGTGAAATCACCCAAACCCCACAGTTAAAACAATACAAAAAAGACTTAATGATGTGTGAGAATTCACAAGAAGGCAGGAAAACTTCTCTTCTATTGTAAATAAAGCCTTACTCTTCTCATCTTATTAAAAGGTGATGACACTTATTGTTTATAGCCCTGGCAGTCAGAGCCTTCCAGCCTGTCATAAACAATTGATCTGAACAATTTCTCTACAAAATGTTTCTGACCATTGTTTCTGGCACCAAAAACGTCTCTGGTGCTTCTCTTATTTTCCAAATAATCACAATCAGATTCTGCTTGTCTGTTAAGGATATTAAATGTATGTGCATAAATATATACGTATATATATATAATTTTTTTCAGTGCAGCAGATGTTCAGGGGAGCATCACTGGGGCTTGTGGGGCAATTTGGATCACTTGTTTTTCTTGGGTTCTCTCATAGATGGAATAATGGTAAACTGTATTTCTTCTAAAAGTCTCAGCAGATGTATGAGTTTGGGAACATTTATGTGATTTATATATAGAAATATAAAAAAAATATGTATCACAAATATATATATATCTAAAGAACAACCTTCTAAATCTTTTTGTTCTTTCTTTTGGAATTTCTGCTAGAATGAGATAGGACATACTAAAGTTTTAACTAATATTTTATTGCAGTGCAGTAAAAAGTTGACTTGCAGCTTTATTATTGCTGTAATTTTCATTCAAAATTTTATATCCACAAAGTAACTTCTCTCAGTCGAAGTCACTGCGGAATATGTCGCCCTGACTTGTGTCTGTAATTTTCGCTCTTTTCCTTATGTGCTGTTCAGAGTTTGAATTCCATTTTGTTTTCCAGGTAAAATTAACACGTAATAGTGCTTTTTAGCCTTTTAGTTTATCTTCTGAAAGGGGGGATTGAAGGTTTTCCTAAAGAGAAGAAAAGAGAGCAAAGGCCATGAAATTATATGAACCTCAGAACATACCAGGAGTGGTGGCATTTGGTAGGAACAGTAATTCTAAAATCAGAAGGGGACAACCACTGACCCTGGAATGAAACAGTGGTGCTGATTTTGTGTGGTTTTCACAAGAAGCCTGATCTCTCTGGACAAGCATGCTCGGGGGGAGTTGGTGTCTGGAGCAGGGATGTGGGCATAATATTATGATGAAAGTGCAATTTGCTGTTTCCTCATTTGCAATCTTGGGTTTCCTTTAGTGCCACCTTTAGCTCCATGTGCTGTGTTGGACTTGTGTCTTTATCCCAGGCTAAAGAGTTCTCAGTGTGTAAATAATATTTCTTTTACTTCTGTATTCTTGATGCTTCTTGCCCACATTCTGGGACTTGTTTGCCAAGCTGGGACACTGAACATTTGAGAAGCTTTGCAGTGAGGGATCAGTGTGCCCAGAGCCCAAGGGCCTCTCCAGAACACATTCTGTAACCTGAGACAGAACCATCCAGGGGAAGGGTCCTTGGGGAGGGGGGCTCACTGGAGCCTCTCCTTGGGGAATCTTTGATAGATGTGCTAATTAGTGACACCCACAGTGTGATCCCAGATCTATTGTGGGTGGGCACTGTGGGGTGCAGGGAGGGGCATTCGACCTGGCCGTGGTGCACCTGAGGATCCTTAAAATAAATCCCAAGGTAAAATCCCTTTTTCCCTTCTAACCATGTTTGACCCTTGATTTTAAGACCAGGAAAATGCATCAGCCTCGATAGCCCAAACTGTCCCTGAGAAATCTGAGTTTACATTTCTACCACAGCCACACCTTTGTGTGCCCTGAGCAGCAGTCCTGGGAGGATGCAGGGAGCTGGCTGAGCACCGAGCTCCAGCTGCCTGCCAACACACATCTGCCCAGCCTTGTTCCATGTGTGCCAGCTTTGCATCCAGGAGAGTCTGTCAGCCCTCAAAAATATTTGCTCTGTTTTCCCCTATTGCCTGCATTTTAAGAAATTCATACTGATACAGATTTGTCAGGGCCAAATTTCTGTCACCCAGTTTCCAAGTTCTGTGTAGATGCAATTGCTGCAGGCAGCCAGGTATGAGTGCCAAAAATAAAATCACCTTATAGTCATAGAAATGTATTTTATCCATACTTCACTATTCCTGAGTTTCTGTGCACCCCATCTCTTTGAGCCACAAAAATGTCCACTATAGTCAGGCACAGGGAGCTATGAAGCAGGAGAATTCAGTGTTCTCTTCCTTTTCCCGGTTTTCCAATCTGAAATGTTTCTCACCCTACCATCCCTGACCCACTCAAGGCCATCTAAGTTTTACTTCACCCTCTTGCAAGGGACAGTGTGGCATGCACTGTTTTGATCTGAGGTTCCTGCCACTGGGACAGAGAAATGAGAAGTGAAACATCTGATGAACCTGTTTTCCTTGCCTCTAGTGAACAATATATGGCAGCTCTGAGAAATCGAGTTCAAAAGAGTCGTTATTGTGCCATTTGAATTAGTGAAATAAAGGTAAAGACTTTTTATTTTCTAACAGCTTATTTTCACAGTGGTTGTCCAATAATAACCAGCTCTTCAGTCACAGGGTCAGGGGTTCACATGTCATTAGTACACTCTGAAAGCCTGCAGTGCCTTTTTGACTTATTAATTTTTTGCTTTAATCATTATCTTGCTCTACAGTTTTGGGTGGAACCTTTGCAGTCTTGAAGCAAGGAATGCCAGAATTCTTTGCTGTCTTTGACAGCTCAGTTGTGCATCCACCAAGGAGAATTCCTTCAGGAATGGCACAGAGGATGTTGTTGCTATTGTGACTATTGGAATTATCTCAAAAGTCGTGCTTTTTTATGGGTACAAATAGTCTTGTGATGGGTAAGCCTCGGAAATGGGCAATTCTGAGGTAGAGAAAAATTTTTGAGTTTTTACTTACCAAGATCTGCTGTTGCTTTGTGATCAGTTGTGCTCTGGGAGTATTAAAGCATTGGAATGAGAATTCTGCTTACTAAACTGTAATAAAGAAATTTGTTCCACTTTGAGATTACTTTTTTTCTTAAATGAAAACCCAAATGAAAAGTGCTCAGAGTATTTACACTTCGAGTGACCTCAGCACAATTCACAGTTGTTCAGCGGGGGAAAAAAAAATATCCAAGTTCTGATGTTCTAATTTATCTTTAAAAAGATTCCACAAGACAAATAAAACCACTTATATTCATTTTTCTCCTCGGCCTGCTTCCATTACTCAGTAGTGAACAAGACATAAAGGTGATCTGAGCCTGAGAGTTTAACCAGAAATAAAATACAGGAATTCATCCTGGCCCTCACACTCAGGTTGTATTTTCCTTTAGAAAATTCTTTCATGTGCTCGTGGGATATCAGAGATAATGATGTGTTGAGTAGGAGCATTGGAATAAGACTCTCAGTCAATAAATTTGCTCAAAATGCAAGCAAGTGAAATAATCTATTGTCTGGTACAGCCGTTCAGTTACAGGGACACAGTTCAAATCATTTCAAAGCATAGGCTCTAACAGAAATGGTTGGGTTGGAGTATAGCACAGCAGAAATTAAATGCCATTTATGTCTGTTTGCAGGAATTTAGGACAGGGAGAAGAATTGAATTGAATTTAAAATTTTATTCTGAATCTTACACTTCATTTACTTAAATTTATCCTATTAATGCTCAACTTGTAATCTTCATTTGTAGAAGGTTTCTGTTTAAAATCAAAGGTAACCAAAAAGCATTTTAGTCAGCAGAATGAGCTTCCATGAGAATTTTGAAACCTGGTAATGCTTTTTTTTTTTCTTTTTTTTAATAGTTCAGAAGAGAAAATAATCGTTTTTCATTGGGAACTTTCCATTCTATGTTGGACTGTCTGCTATCATAGCTCGTGTTGATGTAGCCAGTGTGGCCCAATAGGTCCTGGATGGTTCAGCTCAAAACTCATGGTAGGTGTGGACTCTTGAGAAGGGTGTCTTTCTCAAAGAAGACTTAAATGACCTAGATTTATTTTTGTTTTTAATTTTAATTTCTTGCCACATTTACGATATTGGGAGTGGCAAGAATTGTCTGCCTTAACAGTGGCATTTACCTAAATTTTTTGTGTCAGAAGCAGAAACCTTTTGCTGCCTTACTGGTTTATCCATTTTCTAGAATCTTTTCGTGCTACTTTGCATGCAAGCACTGTGCTGTCTGCATGCTGGGCCATGGATGGGTTTTATACACAGGTCATTAAAGAACTTGCCTGTGCATCTCCAGATTTATTAAGTGACTTGGAGTGCCACTCTATCAAGCCTTTGTATCCAATTAGTATTTCTCTCCCTTACAGAATAATTTCTTGAAAAATATTTGCAGTTTATGAAATTATATATGCAATTATATAGGCTTTTGGGTAATTACAAGTATATTTTAGTTTTTCAGTTCATTTTATTATGCTTTGTTATGAACTGTTTACAGCAGTTCTCGCTGGCAGGGAAGAGGAGAGAGGGAGGGGAAATGGAGCTGAATGTGGAGTAAAATGAAGGGAAATCTCATGTTAAAGATTCACCAATGAATCTTTGCAGAGTTTATGCAAATCCAGTGGGTATTTTGTGAAAGTGTTAATGAGTGTCACATAGTGATTACTGCAGATTTCCCCTTGCATTTCCAGCCGTACCAAATCCAATTGAAACTGGTAAAATTAACACCACCAGTCCACAGCATTTTGTCCAAAAAATGTGTGACATTTGTTTTTAAAATATTGCAAGCTCATTATTCTTGGAAACATCTTACATGCACATTGATATAAAATATCCTGTCTGCATTCCTTGATGGATGACAAACGCAGCACTGGTCTCCCTAAATCCTTCTCAAGGACCATCTATTTCTGAGCTGTGTTTGCATCTCACTATAAAGCAAACCCTGTAGTTAGCTGCCCTGGCACTGAGGATCCTGTTAGGGATGTTCTTGTTTACCAGCAGCTACCAGGAGCAGCCCTTTTTGTCACAGCACATGAATCTCAGAATGGGTTGGGTTGGAAGGGACCTTCAAGCCCATCCAGTCCACCCCAGCCATGGGCAGGGACACCTCCCACTGTCCCAGGCTGCTCCAAGCCCTGTCCAACCTGGCCTTGGGCACTGCCAGGGATCCAGGGGCAGCCACAGCTGCTCTGGGCACCCTGTGCCAGGGCCTCACCACAGTCAGTAAAGGATTTCTTCCTGGAGGACATGCTGGTCCTTTTGGTGTAAGTGAAGTGGGGCCTGTGATGTGTGAACTGACTCCAGACTCACTGATTTAGTTTATCTCAAAATTTGAAAGGTAAAAGATTAAATTGCATTATTTTTTCAAAAGAAAAAAAACCCCAATCATTATGTTCCACTTGGCAGTTATTTTCAGGGGTTTGAACACTTCAGCAAGCTCACGTCCCTGTCTCCCCCTGCCCTCTGCATTTTGTTGTGTGGGCCACCTCTCCTCTGAGCCTCTCTCTCGGTGTTTGCTGGGTTTGAAGTTTTCAGACAATTTCATGCCCCTTTTGCTCTCTTTTGGCTCGGTTAGGCAGACATATCCTCTCTTTATGCCTAGGCCAAAAAAGCCCTCTCAACTCAGGAAAACAACTTAAATCCAGAAACATTTGGGGGGAAAGGATGTTTTCCCAACACCACTCCAGGATGCCAGGGGTGGGATGGATCAGGATGTGGCACCAGGCAGTTGGGCACGGATATTTTATTCCTCTGCCAGCCTCCTGTGTGCTGTTAATATAACCCTGACTGCCTGTGTTTGTGACAAGCCACGATCATAATGAGCCTGTTTATTTCCAGATACGTAGTGGCATCGTTCATTTGCACATTAAAGGAAACTTCGCTGCAAGAAGACAAATCTGAGGCCACAAAAGCTTTGTGATGATTGTAATGCTAATCTGTATTCAATCCCATATATGTGTCACATCTTGAATACTTTAAAAAATTAATTAGTCGACTGTGCTGTGCCACAGATGAGCAGGAGCAAGTGGCTGCTTGCATCCACAAGCTGTGACATTCTCTGTGCCAAAAGGACTTTAAAGGAGAGAAGGTCCCCAATAACTTGAGGTGGAGGTGGTCCCAACCTCTGCCTTCCACCTGATAGTGCAGAATGTGGTGGCATTTGTGTGGTTGCGTTATATTAAGTGATGAAAATATGTTTAAAGTCTCTCTCACAGTGCTTTATATCCTGTATTTATAAAGACATTTAAATCTTTGCATTCCTTTTAGTAGGAAGTAAACATCATGCCTCTTAAGCTGGTGGCAAAAGTCTCATTGGTGTGTTCTGCAGTCTGGAGAGCAACTGCAAATGAAAATAGGTTGATTAAAAATAAATACAGCTGCAAAATAAAGATTTGCCATTAACTAAGAGTAAAAAAAATAGGCAGTTACCCATTTTCTCAACAGAATTCTACCTCCATCCATATCACAGAGTTGCACAGGGATATTTCTTTGCCTACTGTCTGGGCCAAAAATCTTCTAGAAGTCTCTAAACTCTGTCCTTCTGTTTTCTTTGCTCAGCTCACTGCCTGTGGTGCAGGCACGTGTCAGACTCACACCTGTCTCACGGGGGGTTGTGCTCACTCTGCTTTCCTCAGGGGGCAAAGGCAGAGTCAAAACTCTAAATCCAGACTCCTGTGGGGGTTGTGCCTCTAAGGATGCCTGGGGGAGGCCTCGGTGCTCCCCCAGTGACTTCCAGCTGTGATCCTGGGACTGGGAAATGTTTTGTGTTGACTTTATTTGACGTTCTGAGCAGCATTCAGGGCCCTGTCCTGTGGTGTAGGCTGCAGGTTCTCATTTGAAGGTATTGCCTTGCACAATTGGATCTCCAAGGGGAAGCAATCACACTTGCAGGTTTTTCAGGTATTTTCCGTCGTGTTTTGACATTTCCTCACACTGGTGAGTGGTGAGCACTGTCACATCTGTGTTTTCCTGGTCGTGGGGCTCTGTAGGCAAATTAACCTTGTGCAGTTTTATTGAGGAAACAATTTGCATTAATACTGTGGGAAGGAAAAAAAAAAAAGATTGCAGAGTTGGAAGACGTTTTGAACTCACAACACAGTAAAAAGTTGTGCTTTCTAATTACTAAACAAAAAACTGTAATTTGTTTGAGAAAAAAACATCTAAAAGCAGATCCAGATTAGCTTTGAAGGACATATATAGGGAACTGTTAAAGTCCATGTTGCAGCCTTAACTAGTAATCCTTGCTCCTATGGAAGTGCTGTGTGCCTCAGGAATGCAAATTCCTGTGACTGCTTTAGCATTTCAGCAGGGCTGTGAATATGTATAAGCACAGAAGGAATTATTTTCCTTCAAGAGTTTTCAGAGACCTGTCTCTCCCTCATGTTGGTAGATGTGCTGTTCCCTTATGTTTCACATTAAGCTTTGCAACATGCTCAAAAAAAGAGTCAACAGTCTTTAAAGTGAATGCTGCTGGTAAATGGTGTCTGCTGCTTTCCTTACACTTGACAAAAATGAGACACAGATTTTTTTCCTTGATTTGGTGCGTCTTCAGAAACTTTGCTTTATTTTAGGACTTTGGGTAAGTAGTTCTTTTCTGAACATGACCTCCTAAGCAGCAGTGGCTGTGCAAATAATCACGATCCTGTGGAATATGCCTTTTTGCTATTATAGGGAGGTGAATACAGGCATGACTGGTTATTTTGTGGCAGTTTTCCTGGCACTTGTGCAAGAAACTTTTTTTGTAGCAGTGTATGAAGTTACATTTGTTAGATCAGTACTAGTTTAGTTGCATCAAAATTATGTTCCTCTGCTTTTATTGATGGTGTTTGATTTCTTGTTTCTGAATGAAATTGGACATGACTTTATTGACAAAATAAAGCAAAAAAATTCAATTAATATGCTGCAAATTTTTGCATTTAGCATTGCAGTAAGAGTGTGAAAGTACCTTAGGACACTTGCAGTGTTGAAGTTACCTCATTTGTGAGCTACCCTAATTGTATGAACAGCAGAAACAGAGTGATTCAAGAGAGATTGGTGACATCAATAGCAAATACACCTTCTTGAGAAAAGGCAACACTGATGCAAAATTAAGCAATTCAGATCGGTATAATCACATTTACAAATTCTTTATGGTGGCTGCTTGTGAGCAATTGGATAAAGAAAAGAACAGACATTTTGAATGTACAGAAAAATGATTTCTGAAAACACCTAGTATTTTGTATCACTCGTTTTTTGGAACAGCTCTTACATAGGTCTAATGCTAAACCCAATTATTTTTTGCAACCATCCCATTGTGGATGCTTGCAGGATCCTGCCCCTGGAGAACATTTTAAAATCCTGCCTGGTGGAGGAAAAACTTCTGTTTTCTGATTGTATTTCTTTTGATAGTTCAGGTTAAAAGTTCTTACCATTTAGATTCTCTCTAAAAGATGCTATTTACCATCGGTTAACATGCATTCTCAGATGTAGATTTCCTGGAGCTTTGATTGCTGTGTTGGGTT
The DNA here is from genome assembly GCA_013399225.1 of Rhipidura dahli. Lineage (NCBI taxonomy): Eukaryota > Metazoa > Chordata > Aves > Passeriformes > Rhipiduridae > Rhipidura > Rhipidura dahli. Next base: position 71,655 of record VXAC01006201.1, on the reverse strand, counting down.
TGTGACAGCTGATGGATTTTGGGTTTTTTAGCACATTGGTTGTCTGTCTCAAACTTGCACATGGGAACCCTGAACTGTTTTGAACTAAAACTGCAGCGTGTTTGTGATAAATCACACGATGTTTTTCCATCTGAATATGCTTCATGAGGCTTCCCTGCTGTGGTGCTGTTCGTTGGATGGCACGGAGGAAGAAACCATTCCAGCAGGAATCCACCAGGCATGGAGAGCCCCCGTGTGTTGGACATGGGCGTGCATTAAAGATTAAACCACATTTCACTGCCCTGTAATAAAAGCACTTTACTGACTGGGCAGGTGCAGAATAACCTTCTGCTGGAGATGCTTCTTGTGGATTTTACCAGTGTTCACTTTCCTTCCGTGGTTTTGTTGGTTTTTAATAGTTCCCACAGCAGAGAAACTTAGTTCAGGAAATCATGACTAAACCAGTTACCCACTGAAGGCTTTGAGCTGGAAGCTTTCTGATATGACACATGCACCTTTGGATCAGTTTAAAAAAAAACTTTAGCTGCACCCTTCACTAAAAGAAACATATTTTACAGTTAGTTGCTTTGGTCTGCTTCTCTGTGATCTTCCTTGTCAATTGGATAATTCAGAGGAAAAACACTCCCTTTTTTAAGGAGAAAAAGATATAAGGGATGATGCACAACTAAATTCATTTATAAATTTTCATGTTCTGTGAGACATAATGTCATGGCACTCATCTCTACTGTTGAATAGGTACATTGAAAATACTTACTTGAAGATCTCCAGTAAAAAAAATAGAAATCTGGAATTACTGAAACCTCAGCAGCTGCTGCCATCACAGTAATGTTTCAGTTATTTAAGGTTTGTCCCTTCAAGTGCAATGGGAAGGACAAAGGTTCAGGAGGTCCCTCGCCCATGGTAGGAAGTGTGTGTGTGAGAAGGTCACGGCGAGGATCCCCAGGAGCTGAACCCCAGCAAGGACCCTGCCCTGGCTCCCCTCTCGAGCTTTTGCTCATCCCACTGGTCACTTCACAGGGCATTGAACTCTGGGTCCTGCTGTGGCTCCAGTGGATCTGGTTGCACTCACAGCTGCTGGAGGATCCCTGCTGTCAAACAAGGGTGTCCCAGCTGAGGTTCTGCAGCCCCCCTGCAGCGGCTCAAGGACCACCATGGCATTATTTGACCACTGGAGCATTTCAGATGTTTCACCTCTTGTTCAGCTGTGGGCTGGAAGAACCACAGTTATCCACCACTGAGACAGAGTGCTGAAGAGGAATGTGTCATGTGCACAATTTTTGTTCAAGGTTATTATTTCTGTAGACTGAAACATGAATCTACAATTCTCAAGCTGGACATAGGAATTTGGACCGTTATTTTGATTTTGATCCTTGCCACAACATCAGAAGTGATGCAGCTCTTTCTGCAGCAGTGCCAGTGCTTCCCCTTGCCCCTCCTTATTTTTTGCTAGTGAGATAATTAGTTTGTTCAAACTCTTTTCCATTACTTGAATAAAGCACGGGGATCTCTGAAGAGCAGCACTGAGGACCACATGTTGCACGTGCCAGAGTTGCAGGTCCTCTGACTGGAGGCCCATGTGTGCTGCCAAGGCTCAAAGTTGATGTTTTCTGACTGCTTTGACTCTAAATGGCCTTGCCCTGGACAGCCTGGTTTTGTAAATTAGCAGTGGTAGTTGCTGCTGGTGCCATTTTTAATGGAACTGAGCTTAAGACTAGGAATAAATGGCAAAAATCAGATTTAAAGAGCAGAACTAATAAGCCAATCCATAGTATTTTGTTGTGAGTGGTAGAAGATGGCATTTTAGTAATCTCTGCATTTTACTTCACCCATGTTTAGACACATAAGGTGGTTTGATTGGAATTTCTAGAATTTCAGTGTTTTAATGCTCTGAAACATATTAGCTCTGCCTTAGCAGTTGGTGTTTATTCATTCTCAGAGCACTGTAGGGTCATTAATCCTTCGAGCCCTCCCGAGGAGTCAGAGATGGGAGACACTGCAAGTCACATTATTCTAATTTTACGAGTGGGAAAACTGAAGTGATGAATAATGTGGTCAAGGCCACGCAGTGAGGCAGCGTGAGCTCCAAGATGTTCTGGCTATTAGGCCCAGTGGTCAGGCCAGCCCTTGTAACATTCTCTGTTTAAATGATACACTTTTCTTTATAATGATTAAGATGCCTTAATGGTCCCATAGTCTGTCTAGGTAGAAAGTTTTCTTTTCCCTTTGGGTAATAAGGAGAGCATGGCTATGATAAAAACTTCCAAACAAGGAAAACCTTCTGAAATTACAGTTTGAATCTAATATTATTTTCTAGATGTTAAGTTTTCACAGAACAGAATTAAACCTTGTCTCTCCTCTTCTGCTGAAAAGGGGTGCAAATTCTTTGATTTGTATTTACAAAAAGGAAGTGATTGATATAAGTTATTTTCCAAGAGATCAGATTGTTAGTCTCAGTTTTGTTTGCAGAATAATGATAAATATTGAAAGATGTTTTAATAGACTTTTGGGTTTTCTCTTTTCTTTTTGAGAAATAGTGTTTGGGTGGTATGAAAATTCATTTTACAGAATTAGAGAAGTCTTCTGAGCAGCATCTGTAGAATTTTTCAGTAGAGAACAAGTGGTTGTTTACAGATTGAAACTTCAGTTGCATAAATAGATGTACTTTGAAATAGCAGCTTATTTGGTAGGGCATAAGCAATGCTTTTGTGTAGTGAAAGGCATCAGTTTTTAATGTTTATCTGAAACTTTTTTTTTTCTTCTCCACAAATGGGTTGATTGCTGCCATCTCTTGTGCAAGATTTTCAGGTTCTGTTTCAGTTCCAGCCAGTCTTTGTCGTAAAAATGACTTAGTCTGCAATATTATCCTAAAAGAAATTCAGAATTTCCCAAGAGATTAATCATCATTTAATCCAAATGTTAACCATCTTGTACAGATCAGACTGATCCCTACAACGAACCCCTACAAACTTCAGCACCACGTCTAATATTTTAATAAGCAGCTAATATTTAGTCCACCCATTAAGCCACTCCACAGATGAATTATTGAGTGTAATCTGCTCTCCCGTGCCCACCTTCCTTTCCCACAAGGCTGTGGTTTTTAGCTAAGACGGCGTGGAGCTGCTCTTATCTCCAAATAAAACCGAACGGCTTTGCCGAGCGCCTGCACTGCCGAGCCGGGAGAGGAAGGCAGCGACAGCCGAGGGCTCCCGCCTCTCGCGGCAGCATCTGGAGCGCAGCAGATTGAAAGTCATAAATACTGTCCCACCGACACCGTGAATAATGCAGGTGTAGCGGGAGCCAGCGGCAGCGCTTCCCTTCCGCGCCTGGACCTCCCTCCGCCCGGAGTTCCGCGGGTGCGGAGCCTGCCCGGAGCTGCCAGCGCTCCCCGCTCGGCGCCCGCGGGAGAGGGACAGGGACAGGGACAGGGACAGGGACACAGCAGCCGGGGCTGGCCGTGCCCCGGGCGGGCTGCGGGGGGCGGTGGATGCTGCCGGAGGTCCGGGGGCTGCAGGGCCGGCCGGGGCCACCCCGCTCCCCCCGGCTCCTCCCGGCGCCGCACCGGCATCGCCGCCGACCATGAAACCTTGGCAGCTGATTGCAGGCGTGGGAGATGCCCTTCAGGTAAGGCAGCGGCGCCTCCGGAGAGAGCTGGGCACGGGGGAGGGCGGGATCCATCCTGTGCCTGCGCCGGAGAGCGCCCGGAGCCCCGGCTGTGCCCGCCGGGAGGGGCCGGGGCAACTGGGCATGTGGGGCTGCCGGGGCCGGGAGCCGCCAGCGGGGCTTCCCCACGTGAAGGCGGCGGCGAGAGGGGGCTGCCGGCCAGGTGAGGGGTGCGGGGGTGCCGGCCAGGTGAGGGGGTTTGGGGATGCCTGCCCGGTGAAGGGATCTGGGGATGCCGGCCAGATGAAGTGATTTGGGGATGTGGAGCAGGTGAATGGAACTGGGGATACCGGCCAGGTGAATGGATGTGGGGATGCGGGGGCTGCCGGGCGGACGCGGAGCGGGCTCCAGCCGCGTCCGGGCAGGATGCCCAGCCCGGTGGCAGAGAGATGCTCCCGAGGCTGCTCCAGGGTGTACAAACTTAGCGGCGCTGCCGCTGTGTGCCCTGCGCGCGTCCCGGCGCTGCGAATGTGCTTCTCTGGGTGTGAGCGCTCCTCGGCGAGATGCCGGCAGAAAACAAGGTTTTCAAGGGGATTATGCATCCTCCCTCCGTGTCTGGCTGAAGTTTATGTGAACTTCATCTTCAGGAAGATGTTTGGCTTTGTGTGGATGGAGTATGTATTAGCATTTATATGAAAGCGAGCAGCAGTCTCATTAGAAGGGGATTTGTCAGGTGGATTATTGCCTTTCAGCAGGCAGGTTACAGGATTCCTGACCAACCTGGTCCCCTGTTTAACTTTGGGGTCCCTGTCTGTCACCAGCATACTATACTGCTCGTAGAAAACACAATTTATGAGTATTTGAAGGTTTTATTACTGTACTTGTTAAAATGCATGGGATATAACAGCAGCAGTGTTTTGTTAATAAATACAATTTAAACACACAGGTAATTTTGACTAACAATCCATTTATATGTATTTGCACTGAAAAAAGCAGGAACAGTGTATAAAAGAGTGGGATTTTAAAATGCCTATCAGTTTCCAGCTGGAAATAATTGCAAGTAATTTAAATACTTTGAATGACTTTAGCAATTTTCTTCCTTTAAGAAACCCACACACTTCAAAGTGTGCAAAAAATGTTGAGGGGACTGGGGAAGGTGAATTTCTCTAGCTTTTTTAAAAAGGAATCTCTTCCAGACTTTTAATAGGGGTATAATATTTTTGAAAGACTTGCTGTCACATGGAGGAGACTCTGGCACAGCCCAGTAGTGGAATGCTGGGCTCTGCAGTTCAGACACCAGAAAATCATATTGCTTCCAGGACTGTGCATTAAATTCCACCTCAGGTATTTTATTTTGATGGATACTGAGGAGTTTAGCAAGATCCAAACCAGTCTTTGTAGTTGTCACTTCTGTAGTGGCAAGGAATTTGGTCTTATATAAATCCTAATTGCTTCTGTATTAAGTGTTACATAGAAAGTTAGCAATTTTGTTTTGCTTGTGAAATATTTAGAAAAATCAATTTACATGCAGTACATTGGTTCCATATGTATTTCTGAATTAAAGCAACAGATTATATGTAAAGTTTGAATGTGTTGATATTCTGACCATACATCGTAGCATTTTTCTTACATGTTTAATGTTCCTGTTGTTGATTTGTTCTTTGAACAATCAAATAAGGTTGAACAGCAAAACTGCTACTCAATGAACAGTGTTCCCTTGCCTACAGCAAGAGCAGTACTGCTGTGTAGAATTATTAGTTTTTTCAGATTTGAATCATTTAATGAAAAAAAAAAGTGGACTTTGGGGTTTTATCCTTCACAGGGGCTTCTCTGTGAGTGCCTGGGTAGTGTCTGTCAATCTTCAGCTTTACTTCCATTAAACCTATGGATCTAGGAGGGATTTGATTATCCCTTTTGGAGTTTTTCTTCCCAAAGCAGTGAATTTCTTGGCCTTCGAGATGCTGTGAACACATGATAGCTCCCATTCCCATCACCTACTCTGGTATTTAATCAGTGTCTCCCAACATCCAACGCCCTGATACCTCAGGGAGTGTCAGCATAGGTCATCAGACCCCTTTCCAGGCACAGCTTTAGAAAGTTTGAGCTTTATATTCTTACCTAGTCCTACCTGAGTAAATATTTGAGATCAGAATAACTTAACAAATGATGGATGAAGCAACTTCAAAGTGTTAAAATTCAGTCTTTCCAACCTCAAACCACTCACTTCAGTACCATCATTGTCATGGGATTGTTCAGATTTATTCTGTTTTTAGTAAAAGTTTCATGTATGAGTTTTGCTCATAAACCAGAAAACTTTTCCTGGAATGAGTAGTAAATTGATTTTTCAAGTGATCCACTTTGTGGTCTTTGAAATGCTAGAAAAGGTCTAGAAAAATGTTCTCAAGAATGATACTGAACGTTGAGGTTTTTCCTTTTGCAAGGGAAAATTTTTAGTTAATTTTATGAAGAAGATAAATGTGTTAGAAATGGTAACTGAAGCAGCAAATCAAAGAGGAGAAGGGAGAGAAATGTGGTTGACTCATGCTTTTAAGTTATTGTGGCAGTACTTGCGGAAAAGTAAACCAGGGGAAAATGTGCAGGGAGTTTTAACATAAAAAATATCTTGTCTGAAGTTTACTTCATATTTTAATTTAAGCAAGAATTAATTTTAACTCCTTAGTAAAAATCAAGCTACTAAAGTCAAGGTTTCAGTCAACTTCAGTGATAGGGATTTTGGAGTTTTTGTTTGAATGGTTGTGTCTCAGGATAGTGCCTTTCTAGGATTTAGAGATGGGAACAAAGACTTCAGAGGGCCTTGATTATTTCAGAGAGTTTTTCAGTGTTTAGGGGGTTTTATATTTCAAGACTGGGTAATTTACAGCATCTCCTAGGAACTAAGCATAACTTCTGAAATGTATTAACTTTATGCGAGGATAAAGTTTCAAACCTATTATTGTGCCATGAATAGGTGCATTTTCAATCTAGGTGAAAATAAGCTTAGCAGAGTTATCTGCCTTCAACGTTGCCTTGGAATGTGTTACAAAGGAATAGTTCTCCTAAACTGAGCTGTGAGGAGATCAGGAATTCAGGGAATACAGCTGCTGGCTGTGCCCAGGGATGCCTTTATGAACACAGGAAGTGCCATAAGTACACAGTCCCCAGATGGAATAGAAATGCAGGCTTGTCCTTTACCAGGGTGCATCACAAATATGTTTTATTTAAAATTCAAATGCTGTGGGATTGCATTTGGGTGAGGCACCAGACAGTGCAAAGAAATAAATGTGTCGCTGCCAAAACTCTCTTCTGGTGGCATTTCCTTCTAAATTTATCGTGTCAGCCTTGAAGTTCTGTCTGTAGGAATAAGTCTCTTTTTTTTTTTTTTTTTTTT
>VXAC01006201.1:0-64627 GCA_013399225.1 Rhipidura dahli | reverse complement strand
TTTTTTTTTTTTTTAAGTTTTTATTTTCTTTTTAAGGCATCCAGTGGAGATGTTAAGAAACATGGCAAAGTTGCAGTCTTGGGTGACTTTGTGCACTCACTACTTTTACCTTGGCTGAACTTGACTTTGGACAGTGTGGGGACGTGTTTACTTTGGGGGGTTGGAATTGAGCACAGGCATTTCTCCTTTCTGAGTGTCCTCATTGTGCCTGTTGTGTTCTCATTTCACTCACCTGGGCTAAACTGCAGAGGCTGTGATTTCCCTTCATTGTCTTGGAAAACGAAGCACAGTGTGGCTTCCTTCACCAGGTTGCAATCAGAGACATTTGTTTGTTGTTGTTGTTGTTATTCTGTAGTTAATTACAGATTTCATCCACAGCCAAGAGGTTTCTGCAGAGAGAAAATTCACTGATGGTCAGGAGTATTTCAAAAAATGCTTTTGTCTCACAGGCGTGGAGACATGCAAACTTTCTCTAAAGTATTAAAATGGAGAAGCTGCTTGAGTCAGCAGTAACGTCCAGATTCAGCAAAACTAGGTTATGAATCCAAGCAATTAAACATGACAAAGAGCCCAGTTTTACTGCCTGGACTTAATGTCCTTCCAGTGGTGTTTTTTTTTTTTTTTTTTTGAGACATAACAACTTCAAAATGTTCTTTTGTGTCAGGTGTTCACAAAAACAAGGGGTACCTCCACACCCCAGAAACTCTTGAAAATCCTCTTGCTTTACTTTTGCACCTACAGTTTTTATTTAAGTATTTTTGTTCTCAGGAGATGGAAACACTTTTTTTTCCTCTTGTTTTGGATACCCAGAGTTCAGCAGCTACTCATTAATTACCTGCATTTTGCTAAAGATAATTAAAAACAAACTGGTTAAACATTTAGAAATTAATAAAAGAATCTTTTAAAATCAATATTTATTATGTGTTAAGTACCAGGTTTTGCTAGTGATGATTAGAAATCCAGTCAAAATTTTCATGTGATGACCAGAGGATCCGTTTTGTTTTTGTTGTTTGCTTTTTTTTTTTTTTTAAAATCTCTTTTTATCTATTTGATGTTCAGAAATTTTAAGCAGGTTTCTTCTTTGGTAAAATACTGCAAATTCAGCTGGGAAGAGAAGGGGAGGGATGTAACCAGATGTAAATCCTGGCATTAGGATGCCAATGGACCAATCAGAACTTTAACACAGATTATCTGTTCACTGCTCCTCTGGTGGAGGGAGATGTAAAACGCTGACAACAACCTCCCACACTTCTCACATGTGAATTATTCTGCTTGTGCTGTGCTGCTCTCTGGACAAGCGTTTATGTCTTTTTTAACTTAAATGTTGTCCTTGTTAAAGCTGACCTTTCTGATTCCATGACTAATGGTAATCCAGGGATGGTGTTTGATCATTTTTCCAGATAAATGAGCTGTAGCTTACAAGAGGACTTGTTTCTGACTGCTAATTAACCTGGCTCTAATGGCTTCTTTAACTGTAAAAACCTCTTACAGCCAAGTGAGGTGCGAGGCACACGTGGCACTGACAATTTTGCACTCTTACCTGATGCTCCTAACAAAACCAACCTCATTTAGTGAATTTAAGATGAGCCTCACTATCTTTGAAGAACTGATGCTACACTGAAGCAATGTTCTAAGAACATGACATTTAGATCAGGCCCTGTTGGAGCATCCTGGCTCCCTCCTGTACTGTTTCATGTGAATTTTATGTTTCCATGTCAGCCCCAAGTGCTCACCTTCTTCCAGCTGCTCGGCCTTTCTGACAGGACACATCCTTGGGGCTGCAATCCTGGGGACACCTCTGGCTTTTCATGGCCCAGCTTTTCAATGTATGATAGCAGCAAGGGGTGTGTGTAAGAGCAAGAGATGCATTTTATAGAAGGATATATCTGCTGTCATCTGTGCTTACAGGGAGAGTTTGGTATTTGGCTGTGACACAGAGTAATCTCAAACAAATAGTCTGTATTTTTTCTTGGAATATTTTGCGAAGCTAATGAAAATGAATATCGTCTCATGCTTTCATTTCAATACTTTTGTCATTTTCAAAACAAGTATTGACTGATGAGCTCTGTATGATGAACAGTGGTGGGATGTCCTGGTTTCCCACCTTGCCAGTTAAGCCAGAACCACTTGAGGTTGTAATCCTGCACTAATCTTCACAGTTACCAGGAAAAGCAGGATACCACTGCTGTGCCAGGGAGCAAAATCATCTCAGAACCAGATCTCATTTCAAATGGCATTTCTTTCCAGTCTTGAGGCTTTTCCAGTGCCAGCAGAATCAAAAATCCAATCGTGGCAGACTGAACTTTGTACCAACAGAGAGGCCGTGGGAAGCAACTTAATTTCATTTTGACTTTCATATGTGAAAGATTGAGCCTTTTTCTTATCCTTGCTCATTCTTTGAGCCACAACACGAAGTAGAATTTACTAAAGGGAGATCTTAAGAATGGCATTGGGTATTTTAATACATTTTCTTTACTTCCAATTATATTTTCAAGATGTCACGGTCTCTTAAACAAGTTTCTATGATTTTATGAGAACTGGTAAATCAAATTGAGCACAGCCAGGTATCAGCTTAGCAGAGGTTCTGTTTGCCCAATTTTAATCTCAAGAACAGAACGTTTTAGCAGCTCCCTGTAGAAGCTGTGGTTCACTGATTGCACCCCTTCTGAACACAGTGACTTCAGGCTGGTCTTTAGAACTGGAACCCGGGGGTCAGAGGAGAGCTCAGCTGTGAAAAGTGTTCCAGCCTGTGAATTATCGCTGAAATGAGGCTTTACAGAGAGGCTCCAGGGGGATGCTGGTATTTTTGCTATAGGCAGCAGCTACAGGGACTGAGCTCCTGTGCAGCCCTTGTGTGTCCTGGAGGAGAAACTGCACTGGTCAGGCCTTGCTCTGAGTAAAAGAAGCAAACTTTTAAAAAGAGTAAATGCAAAGAGCAAACATCAGCAATGCTGTGTGGCTGCTGTGAGCTCTTCCTGCAGCAGCTGTGAGCTCCTGAGGAGTGAAAAACAAAGCTGAAGCCTGTCTGTTCATATGTTGGTATTTTTTCTAATTAACAGAAGCATCATGTCTGGATGTGAGTGTTTCTTCTAATTCATTATTACATTTCAGCCCTGGGCTGAAAGGGAGGGGAGGCAGCGTGGCAGTTCTGCTTTCATTCATTTTTGCCCACACATAACTGAGCAAGCATGGAACAAAACTCCATCCTGGTGTTACAGTGAGGCATTTCTGTGAAAAAATCCTCTTATACCAGCTTGTGAGACAATGATAAAATGTCTAATTTTTCTTTCCATGTACAATTTTTTTGGGGTCAATTTAAAGGTTTCATTATAAATATTGATGTGGATTTTCAGAAACAGTGATGCAGAGGATGCTCTTCCATGCCACGGGGTCCAGCCCTGCTCCCGGCAAGGAGCACCTTGACAAGTGTCACTGAGGATTGACATCCTGTTAATCTTTGCAAACTGTCAGGAAATGAGGGTCCCTTACCTCCCTGGACCACCTGTTCCAGTGCTTAGCAGTATTTACTGTCTTAATTTAATATATTTTTGCCAGACAAATGAAAACCTTCTATGCTGCAGGTGACCTCAGTGTTTCATGTTCTCAGAGGACCTCAAGACAAAAAGATTTCCCTGCTCTCTGTGAGAGTTTTTCATGACAAAGATTCTGGTTCAGACCTCAGGTTTCTGTCCCAAGCCTTTTAATTTCTGTGTTTTGCTTCAACCTTTTCTAGTTATCATTTAGATTGGAAATCTTTATTTTGTATCTGAGACATTCTTTTTGAGCATTGTGCATTTAAATAAAAACATTGCATTCAAATAGTTTAACACGTGATCAGAAGACAAATATTGGCTATGATTTATAATCAGGATTATAAAATGATAATTGTAAGATGTTGTTAGACATTTGGAGCTGTGGCTCTCACAGCTGACTTGAGATCTCTAAGCTGCGTGTTGGGCTTCTTTGCAACAGAGGTTATAAGGTTTTTTATTTAGCCAAAGTCTGCTAGAAAGTTTTATTACTATCTCAAATTTATAGAAGCGTGGATATGTGTGTGTGATCATCTGTCTCATAAAAAGATAAAAGTTATAAACTTCTGCTGATACATTCAAGACTTGGTTAGCTCTGCCTGCTCTTGGTTCACATCCTTTCTCCAAATGAATTTCTCTGAATTATTGCTCTGTGCATTTATCCTGTCAGTTTAACCTCCCAGGACAAGTGTGGGGAGAGAGGAAATGCAAGGCGAGGGTTCAGAAGACAAATGTTGGATGGAGGGCTGTGAAGTGATGCAGCAAACTCTGCCTGACCAGTCCAGCACCTCTGCACTCCAAGGAAGGGTATCCAGGAGGATCTGAAGGACTGTCCTTGGATAAGCTCCTTCCAACCCATTGTTATCCCAGGATCCTGTTACCAGTTGGAGGGCAATGGGTTATTTCAGCCCCTCAGAGCTGAGGGTAAAGCACAGCTGGGATAAAATGGAAAATGCTTCTGCAGTTTTGAAATACATTTGCATCTATGGAAAACGATGCAAATCTATTCCATAAATTTGTAGTAAACCTTCTTTTTTTTTTTTTTTTTGTAATTAGCAGCTAAATGACTAATATTATAAAATAATGGGGTGTGAGTCACTGGCTGGTGCACAGCTTGACTTGGGCTATGGAGTAGAACAAGAGAAGTGGAGGTTACCAACTCCAGCTAATCACGCACTCGAGTGGATGACTCAGGTAGATTATCTTGTGCCCGCTCAGGAGGGAGGTGGATTGTTCTTATTTCCTTCAGGTTTTAGCATCACTGGAGGAGCCAAGGGCATTGTGCCCATTAAGATAACAGAAGACAAAGATGGATGAGGGAGCCGAGATTCTTATGGGGAATTATCTTTAAGAATGGCATGCGGGATGTATACATTTATTCCCCCAAACCTTTGTGTCCCTGAAGCACAAAGACTGTAAAGTTCGAGCTGGATCCAGGCAGGTTTTTTTTTCAGGCAGTTGTTTCAGTGGATGTCAGGAGGACGGTTAGGTAACTACCAATCCTTTTTAGTTATTTTAAGAAATTGCCAAATTACACCTATGCTTGAAGAAAACTGGAAACGTGGCAGAGAAGAGCCAGACAGCACTGCGACTTTGACATGTTTCACTTTGGCAGTGTGAGAGGAATTGTCCTTTCTTTCCCCACCGAGAAATTTCCTTTTCATTTTCTTGCATGTTGTAGAAAGTGCCTGGTTCTAACTTGAGTTAGTAACAGATGTTTCATTTGATCTTTCAATCCTGCAGACACGAGACTGCATTTCCTCTTAAAGAAACAAATTCTGACACGTAATTGAATGTAACAGCATTGACATGTTCTTCTCCTCCATGGCTGCAGTGAGTGGGTTGGGAAGCTGTGGGCTTAAATTACACAAAGGAAGGTTTAGGTTGGGCATTAGAAAGGCTTCCTGATAGTAAGAATACTTATTATTTAATTATATGAGTTAGGAAGATTATGGGATTTCTATCACTGGAGGCTTTTAGGAAAGGTTTGGGAAGCAAATGCCAGAAAAATGCAGCTGTTTATGTAAACATGGTCTGTAGAATTGATTTATAACTGGCAGAACTCGTGCTCATTGCTGTGTTTTTTTAAAGTAGAAAATCTTTCTCAAATACTAAGCTTACTTCCCATTCAGCAGGTGGATCTCTCATATCCTTACCAAGAGAGTTTTTTAACCCAAATTCAGAATCTGACCTCCTGCTGCTGTTACACCTCCGTGAAGTGAGGCAGTAAATCGACAGGGGAAGTGTTTCCTAGGAAGAGAGTTTGGAAAATATTGGAGTTGTGCAACATTTCTGATAAAATCTTGGATCTTCTTTGAGGAAGAGTGCAGTGAGGGGTGTGCACCTATTCCATCCCTGCTCCCAGCTCTGCTCTGGGGTGTCTCATCTCTCACTCTGTGGTTGCTGGGGAAACTCGGGTGTAGTTTTCTTGGCCACTTAGTTCTGAGAAGGCCCTTGGTTGTATTTGTGGAAATTCAGAATAATCCTCTCAATAAGAGACAAGACAGGTACAATAGAACTGAGGCATTTGAAGAATTGGTTCTGTATAACCTCTTATAACATCTATATTACATTCCAAAGCTCCTCTTATTCCCCTAATATTGCCTTTAGAATTTTAAATACAGACATTTTGGATATATTTTTTTCTTTAAAATTAGAAAGAAATTTTTTTTCATGTGAGAACCATACAGACTTTCGCATCTTCTATTAATAACATAACGTTAAGGTTTGTTTTTTTTTTTTTTTTAATAAAAAGCTCATTACACAGAACATATTAGAACACTTGAGATTTTTTTTTACTATTTGAGAAGTGTAAGAGTGCCTTGGGGCTAGGGAGGTTTTGTTGTGCTATTTTCTATGTAGTATTTTGCACATTCTATATAGCAACCAGAAACCTCTTGTGAAAAAGCCTCCAGCTAAAGAAATAATAGAAATTAAAAGAATGTGTTCCTAACCAGTGGTCCTTTTCTTGGGAATTTTGGTTTACCAGCTGAAGCTGAAGTTGCTTGATTCAATGTGAGCATTGTGAGAAGGATAAGCGTGCTGGACGCCCTCTTTTCACCATGTGTTGGGGTTTTTGGTTTTTTTATCTAGTTGCTAGAGCCAACAATTGGTTTGGCACAGGGGACAATATTGTGTTAGAACTGGATTCATATCTTGAAGACAGTGCTTTACCAGTTACTGTGCTTAGACAGAGAAGGATCAGTCCCAGAGAAGGGAACCAAGTCCCAGTGTCCTCCCCACTCCTTTTGGTACAGCACAAGCCCCTATTGTGTCTAACTGTAATTTTTAAAATTAATTTTCAAGTTTTTCCAGATAAACAAATAGTAAAATTTGATATTCTGCTTAGAAATTACATTATTTTGAATGAAACAATGCTACTGTCGATCAAGTTCAAAGAAAACTGTTGTTTTAGAATAGACTGTAACAAATAAGAAACAGATATGGAGGCACTAAAGGGCTTTCTGTAATATCTGTATTAAAGAAATAGCTGCCAAGATGATTATTACTTACAGGCATTTCAGACTTCAACAGGTTGATGAGGAATTTAATATTTTCATATGCTTCAGTGTAAAGCCATCTGTCACAGTGACAGAACAAAGTGTTGGGAACAAGAACAAACTTATGTTCATGGAAGTTCTCCACGAAATGTTAACAGGAGAGACACAAGATGCACAGCAGTATCTTGTAACAAGTGGGCAAGGGATTTGAAAAAAGCATGGCCATCACCTTCAATATTTACAATTACCATTTCTTTCCTAATTTCTTTTTGTGTGGAAGTGCTAAAAAAATAAAAGTCTGTCGATACAGATGGTGAAGGAGACAGATATACTGAGGAAAATAGTGTTTGCATCCACCTTTTGTAGTTTTTCATGTTTTTGCTCTCGTTTCCTACAGTTTCAAGCTTCTGTCTGGGTACATCAGTGTATACATTAGACCTCAGGCAGTGTTTCATACATCAGCTGGGCTTTTTAGTGCAAATTAAACAGCCTCAAACACACACAGGAGCTGAACTTTGCTGGTTCCTTCTCCCCATCCCCCATTTGGGAGGGATTTTTATTCGTGGCTGCACAGAAGAATGAATCACATTCCAGTGTTTGAAGTCAGAAGGTGACATAGTGTGACTTTTAACCTGTCATACCCCAAATGTGGGACACAGTGTGGGCTAGTAAGAGATACAAAGGGATTATAGGGGGAAAAACGGTACTGAGACACAAAAAAGAAAGCAAGTGTTCAAGAAAAGTTACTTTGAATCTTTTGTCAGTGGCATTGCAACAAGAAAGATCTGGTTCTAAAAAATCTATACAGTTGGATTTTTAGTTATAAGGTATAAAGGATGTATTTTACAGTGATCATGTTATTTTCAGGCCTCCATTCTCTCTCCAGGTTTGGGTGACTGAGAGCAAGGATTGAATTAGATTGTGCCTTAGCAGCGCTATGAATTTTCTAGGAAGCGTATTTTTATGTTTTAAAATGACAGATCTAAAAAAGAGAAGTGTGCTGAAGGGTTAGGGAGCAGGTTATGGCACAGCTCCCTCCCCCATTCAGGTATGAAATCCTCTTCTCTGCCACAGCTTGGAGGGGCCAATTACTCAGTTTGAACCAGCAGCATTGCCCAGCGCTGGGGGAACGGCAGCACCGATCGAGCCCCTTTGGAGGAGAGTTTTAAGCTTTGCTCTCACAGTCGGTTTTCTTCACCAGATTTACAAACGCAACATGGATTAATTTTCATCCTTCAGAAACTCAAGCCGATGGGATGCAGAGGTGGGATTGGGTGGCACCATCCCCTTGAGATAACAAACAGCACAAGGATTCTGACTCTGCTGTCATTCCGTGCTGGCTGGGACCGTGCACATCCTCTCATGTCAGGCAGTCGGGAAGTTTGGAGTGGGTTGCTCTGGGGCATCTTTCAGCTCTGTTAAGTTGTCCCGTGATAGCCTTAAAGGAGCAAAATGTCTGAACTTTTATTTGAGTCCCGATAAAGATGCAAATTTCCAATTTGTACTCGGCAACACTGACATCGTGTGGCAAAGAGGAAAACCCCAGCCCTGCTCCAGTACCGAGAAGGGAATAGGTCCAAAAACTCCTCAATTTTAACAGAACAGTCAGAAAGAAGTGTCTCCAAGACCTTCAGTGTTACTCTCTAAATGAAGACAAAGAACCAGGTAGAGAGAAATACAGTGCCTTGCTCAGACTTGAGCTTATTCCACAACTATTTTACTTTGGGCTGAGCAGGGCACTGGGAACAGCTTTACCTTGATTTTTAACGTTGAAGGGATGAGTCTGACCCTCGAGGCAACAGGTTTCAATCATCAGGGTATAAAGATATAGTTTCCCTTTGAACAGTCTTGAATTTCCTTGGCTTTTCAGGTTTGGCAGCACATCTTTGCCAATGAGTCTGGCAATTAGGTGTATCTGCAGCATTTCAAAAAGACTCTGACAGGTAGAATTTGTGGGAGGAGAGATGTCCTTCTGCTTTTCTATTAATTTTCATTACATATTACCATGTCCTTTTTTTCTGAGAACTGAATTTTCTGGTTCTCTGTGCCAGCAATTTGTATTTATTTTGAGCCTGCTTTTTATTTCCTTTTAAAAATAAGCAGCCTTAGTGTTATTTCTCTGGGTTTTGTATAAGAATCTCAGAGTCCTTTAACCTGATTGATCTTCTGTCATTACCGTGGATCTTCTCTTGGACCCTCTTACACAATTTTCATTCTAATTTTCATTCTGACTGAACTCTGTGCAGCTGGACCAGGTGTGCTGCTACTGCAAAGTACAGGAAGAGGTCCTGGTAGGGCATCACATGCCAGTGGTTATAGTGGTTTACAAATTCTGAAGATGCTGCTGAGACTTCCTCTTACTGAAAAAAATGGAGAAAAATTGCAGTATTTTTTGTGTTGGCATAGTTTCTTTGTCAAAATTCAGGCCCTTTCCCAATTGTATTTCTCCCAGAATATGAATTTTAGTAATGCACTTATAGCCATTTTAATTCTCCATACATTTATATACTACCTACATGGTAACAAATCCTGAAGCTATGTTTTAGTATTAATAAATTGTCTTTTCTTACTGAATAGACTGTTCCCCCTTATTTGACTTTTATTTTGATGAAAAAATGGTAAATGGTGATATGATTGTATGCTAATGCTGGAGCATCAAAAGCTGTGAAAATTACTATCTAATGAATTCTACCATGCCGTTAATTAAGACTGATATTAGCAAAATGAACTTAGGGATTTGTTACATTTACAGATACTGATTCTGTCGAAGTCACAGACCCACAAGGAGGATGCTGAATATAATGTTTCATCAAACAGGAAAAAAACCCCTATGAAACCAATAAAATATGAGAAACATGCACAGTCCTAACAGATTGTGCCGATAGTATGAGTGGGACTTGCTTCTCTTTGTGGAAGTTCCTGGTGTCCTGAGAGCAAGGGTTGAGCCAAGGCAGCTCAATTGGCAATTAATTAACGTGGGGTTCCTCCTGTCCACACCCTTGTGCACTCTCGGTCCCTAAACTCCTCCCAAACCCTGCAGCTTGTCTTTGCAGACATTCCTATTTGCTGTTGTACTCACTGCTCTTTGTTCTTCCTGTGTAAACACTGAACACCTCCTTCACTGGATTTTCTGCTAGTACAATTTTCCAGTTGTCAAAAACCTATTGTGTTGCTGAGAGATTAAATTTTCCTCCTAGAAAGGTGTAGTTTGATGGCAGGTAGCTTGTCCTGAGCTGCAGTTTGTGTGTTCTTGCCTGCAGGCGCCCAGATTGCACAGGAGCTCCTGCTGGGGATGGTTTCCCCCGTTAATAATGGTTGTGGCTGCTGGTTTGGGGCACTTAGCACAGCTCATGTGCTCTCATTTGTCTGAGGGTGTCTCTCTGGGAAGATCAGGCAGAGGATTGACCAGTTCAGGTGCAGTTACCAGGCCTAGGTGTGAGATGAAGCAGCAGCAGTTTGGGCATGGACAGAAAGAAGAATTGAGGCACCTGCTGGGAAAAGGGGAGAGGGAAGTCAAGAGCAAACAACTGCAGGTGCTCTGGTGGTGGCAGGGGGGTTATGTGTATGCACAAGTGCACCCTCACACATCTGCACCACACAAACACCTCTGGTCTGTTAAAAACCTGCCTGTTGCTGCTGCTTCCCTTTTGTCTAATCCACACTGAAGGAAGGTTTGGAATCACAGCTCTCCAAGGGCTGGACTGAGGATAAGCACCTTAAATATTGAGAGGAACTTAAAAGGATAGGGTTCTACCATAAATTGAGGTTCCTTGCCCTTCTGTTCCCTCCTTCTTTGGAGTCTTGCTGATGGCACTGAATTTCAAATGGAAGAAGAGAAATAATTTGAAAATTTCCCCCCTCCCTAAAGGAGTAAATGCCAAGTGCAGAGCCACTGATTAAAAACGTATCTCTGAGGAGCCTAACAGGAGCTAATCCGTAGGATATATTTAACTGCCTAATCCCTCTCACTGGGAAGTGCATCAAGAGGTAAAAGTTTCTTCTCTTTGCCATAGGTTACCCAGTTCTTCCCAGAATGATTCCTTCACTTAGCCTGAGTTGTTGCTTTCTGTCTTGACAGCTGATGAATGGTGAGGCTTCATTAACAACACCATTGCAGTGCTTAAAAAGTTCTTATTGTCAGGAATAAGCCACAAATTTCAAAGTTTATTTACTGTGGGGGCTCTAGTTAAATAGTTTCTCTCTCTTCTTGCACCTCTGTGGCTGGAAGGGATAATAGAAGTATTATTTTCTCCCCTTAAAGCAAAATGATGTTCCTAAAGTAATTGGCTACAGTGCAAATTATAACTGCTCCTTTTGTCTTGACAGGACTATAATCATTTTGTGTCACTGGTCACCCCTCTGACAGCTCATTGGTTCTCAGTGCTATCAAGTGGAAGTAAAAGGAGAAAAAAGCCAGGAGTGTTTTTGTTCTTTAGCTGGTGGCAAGGCTTTTGGTGTTTGCACATTGTATTCTCCACTGTGTAGAGGAAACAAGTTGGTGATTACTGGAATTATTTTTATAGCATAGAATAATTTGCTGTTGAGTGAAAACAGGAAAGCTACTTGGAACATTAAAAAGCATTTCTCGTAGTCTAGGTTTTCTAATACCCAGCTTCTGTGAGATGTTTTAAAGTGTCACTTCAAGTCTTATTATGCATCTACATAATTAATGTAGGCAAAGAAGACAATAGAAAGGCAAGTTGTTTTAAATGACATAGTTAAGCAGTTAAACCTTGATTGAATTGTAGTCTGAGACCTTGGGGAGGGGGCAAGGGAGAAGGGGGTTGTGTTATAAGAGATACAGGTAAAGAGCTATTTTGGTGCAGCTGTTTTTGTTTTTCATCAGCATCTCCCACGTGGGCCATGATTCCAGTACACACTCTTATAATCTCCTGCAGTGGCAATGATTCAGCTTAAAAATCAATAGGGCACGAGGTGTTTCAAGTTCTCATTATTGTAATGTGTCAACATCACTTCAGTGACCCCAGAGCCCTATGCTGGCTGATTTGTTCTCTGATTTATTGTGCAATCTTGTAGGCAAACTATAATTTCACTTGTAACCAGAAACTCTGCTTTTATGGTTTGTGTCCCAGTCTCCAGTCATTAGGACGTTCAGAGATAATCAATACCCATGTTTGCTGCTGAAGGTTGAATGAAGTTGTCAAGCTGCTAAATTACAAAGAACACAAACAAAAGAACATTGTTATGGCTGAGCAGGCCAGGAAATGCTTTTATTTGAATTTTCATTCCATATCAACTCACAAATGCTTTTACTGCTTAGCACTGTCATAATTTATATTCCTCTCTATGCCTACCAGTTTCAGATCTTGAATTTAGTGGTTGTGGTGATTTACTGTATCACTTTGTCTTTAGGTTATCTGTGTTCCTTTATGATCCTGTTATCTCTTCCGTATCTGTCCAAATCTAATAACATCATGAACAGGAAACAAATTATTTTAATTGCTCAAGCTCAGTAAGCTTATTGTGGCTTTAATAGATCAGGGGCAAAGCAGCACTGTTAATTTTGCAGTGCTCCTCTTCCAGTTATGCTAATTCTGATGTTTGTTTACATTATCAAAGTGCTGCAAGTGGGAACAACAGAGTCTATGTCAGTTTATCCTGGACAATATCACACCAATTAATGTATTTAGAATGTCTGACATTAAACAGGTGGCTTTGCACAGTCCAAAGCTCTTTGGACTTGTACCCCTCACATACCCAACTGCACTGGAGGAAGCAACACCTGTACTTTTGATTTTTCTTGAAAAGCTGTTAACTGAACAGTATTTTTTCCAGTGGACATGATAGATTTACTATTTTCCTCCTTCAGAAGTGCTTATTTTAGTAGAGTTTCACCTTAACCATTGAGAGCTCAGCTAATGAGAAAACATCCAGGAACAGGTGAATGTGCCTTAGGTGGAATAAATCAGAAGTTGTGCAGTTTTTAAAAGTCATATGAAGCGATAAGGTCCACATTAATCACCAAAACTAATACAAGTGGAAGAATATTCAGAACTGGAAACAAAATGGAAAAAAACAAAATGTCTCAGAATTAAGATCAGAAATGTTCTAATTTTCATAGTTGTTTAATAGGAATTTTGTAGTTACATTATTGAATGTTTATTATGTTATTGGGGAAGTTAAAAAGTTAAAATTATCAAGAATTTTTTTTTTTTTTGCTTCTGTCCTCTTTTGTCTCAAGTCCTCTGTTTTAATTATAGTCTCTGCAACTCATATTTTTAATCTTCAGCTGTGGCCATGTAGTCTGGGGGCATGCTGCTAAAATGGTGGCCACTTTTTAACACATGTAGATTCACATGTAAAATCATTAAAATGCAGGTATCACTATTATTCAGCAGGCTGTTAATACCCAGTCTCTCCAAGGACAGGTTGGTGTCATTAATGAACACAGCCCATGTACAAGTTTCCCTGTGCGTTTTTCAGATAATGAAAAATAGGAGTGTTTGGCTGCTGTAGGAAATGGTGCACAGGTTTCAGATGCCTCCTCGAAGTGGGTATTAGCAGCCCTGGCTCACTGTGCAAAAAGGGTTTTTAATAGAAAAGTGCCCCATAATAATTTACTAAGCTGATCTATTTAAAGACCTTTACGTGAAATTGAGATAATTGTCATGTGGTTGGTACGGCTTTAAAAAGTTAACATCTCTGGCCTTCTGCATCTCAAAAAGAGATGGGTCTTTTCTGCAAGAGAGTTTGACCTATATAACAGAATAACCAGGCATAATGCAGAGCAGGGAGATGAGGGAGAAGGTGGGCTGGAGCAAACCTTTCAAGTGTTGCACAGGCCATGAAAATCTGGGGAGCTGCTAGAAGGTAGATAACCTGTGCAAATTAATTTGTCTCCTGTGCATGCCATGATGTATAATTCAATTTACATTGAGAGTGTCCCACATTCTGGAGGCCAGGACTGGTTTCAAGTTTCTTGTCTAAGCCTCTCCTGTATCCCTTGATATTTAAAACAAAATGTCATAAATACACGGAAAACTTGCAAGAAAGCTTTCTTCCTTGTTATTTGTTGGAAAGCTTCCTCATCCTCGGTATAGTTTTTCAAGTTTAAAGAAAAATCCTTTGTATTTTGAACATTTTTTCCCCCTTTTGCTAAATACCCACTGCACCATCCCCCAGAGACGTCTAATGTACAAAATATCAGAGCTGGGTCTTTTAGCTTGCTCTGGCTGCTTTGGGGAAGTAGAGACCTACAATACCTTATAACCACTGTGGAACAAAACTAGAGGATTTTTCTCATCACTATTTGCCATGTCAGCTGTACACTGCTGTTATACTTGGTGTCCTGTTAACTATTTTTGGTGCAAAAAGCATGATTATTCCATATTCCGTCATCAAGCAGACCTCCTCTTGATTTGATTCATACATTTAAATAAAAGGTGCAGCATGCTCCAGCAAAGTTCTGGCCATTTTCATTAATCTAATCTATTTCCTTTGATCCACTGGGATAAGACTGAGTTGTGGGTATTTCCTCTGGGTTATGAAGGCAGCTGATCAGGAAAGTTCTGCTGGGATCTCCTCGTACTCTGCCGTCATTAGGTGTGGAAAATGGAGACTCGTGTTGGACCCACGAGGATTGTTATTATTGCCAGTGAGTTCTCCAAGCACGGTGTTAAGAACCACTGTAGGGAAAAAAATAAACCCCCAAAAAAGTGCTTTTCACCAATTGTTTTGGTTGTTTTTGAAAACCTTTGGGAGTCACTGTAATTCCAGCTGGATTTATTGTTTTTTCTGTGCTTTATTGAATTCCTGCTGGTGCTGCCACTGCAGGAGGCTGCAGCGATACCTGTACCCTTCTCCGTTACCTTTTGGGGGGCCGTGGAGCTCTGTGTTTTCAAAGCACTCTGCAAAGTGCCTTCTTAAAAGGATATTATGTGTGTGTAAAACACTGCTGTTCCTGCTGGAGCCTGGACAAGCAATAAACCTCTGTGTCTGGAGAAAATTACTGAGTGCTGCATCAGCTGTTCGAGTGCTGCTTTACCAAATCAAAGATCCTGTGCTCAAACACGAGAGAAGAGAGAACTCCCCCGGTGAGAGACAGCTTGCTACAATGGCATTCAATTCAAGGTCACACAGAACCTCAGCCACGGCAGGGAAAAAAGCCAAATTAAGCATTTTTAGCAGTGCAAATGTGTTGAGCAATATCATTAAGGGTGTGAAGATGCTGGGAAGGAAAGCAGTAAGACCCGTGTGGCAGAACAGTTGTGTAGGCAATGTTACAGAGACGGGCATGGAGAGATGAAGTCACTGCACATTTTGGGTATCACTGAAATAATTTCCTGGCATGATCCTGCTTTTGTGTGTGGCTTTGTGTCTCACTTTAGTGGTTGCAGCACTTACCTAAACAGATTTTTTTTTTTAAATATAAATTGCTGTGAAATAAATGGAGAGGTCATTCCCTGTCACAGCACTGATTTGGTGATGGGAGGTGTTTGCTTTTTTCTTTGGACAAGCAATATTTGGAATTTTTTCACAAAGTTTACATGGATGAGATTTCCTAAATAAGGCTCACCAACCTTTATACCCAAATACCTTATGTATGTACCAAATATATTGATTCTCTATTTGTTCTTTAATGGTACAGTTAATACAATTTCAAATTGCAAAGTCATATTTCCTTTGCCTATTACTGAGGAAATGTTTGCATCTGCAAAAGACAAATAGATTGAGATAATTTGTCATTCTCATTGGATGCCAAAGCCTGAAAGAAATAGTGAAGGTTTTAAACTTTAATATAATTTTTATGATATTATATAATATTCTTATGTGATATTGAGTAGCAAATAGCAGTGATCTATTTTCAGCACAAAGCGATGTTGATCAAAGCATGGTAAAATTGCTACTTTTTATTGTATAAAATATTGGCAAATTAGTAATTATACTACTTGGAGCTGTTGGTTCATTTTAGGGACTTCTGAGTTAAACCATTCTCTCTTGTAGGGGATGGATGGGAATGCCCAGGTAATACCCCAGGCCCAGATAGGCACCAGTGTGAGCTCTGCAGAAAGGCACTCAGCAGGGTGATTCCTGCTGAGAGCTGATCCTTGGGTGCTGCTTGTTTGGATGGTTTTTTCTGCCTGCTCTTGAACTCTCAGACTCTCCTGGTTTAGGAGCATGGTAAAGTAAATTAACAAGGTGAAATTTAGGTGGGCACTGTTGGTCTCCTCACTGTGCTGTTATCATTCCTGCTGAAACAGTGCTTTATGGACAGCAGCTGTGCTTGCTAAAAGTGGAATCTGGAAGCACTGCAAAGTTCAGCAGTGAGGCATATGTTTCAGGGTGGGAATTGAAATTTTCCTTTTTTGATGGGCCTCCTTGAAACGAAGTTCCCACTGGCATCCAGATTTTCCTCGAAAGGAGAATGCCAGGATGCTGCAGGGACAGCTTGTGCTCAATTTGGGCACTCAGTGAGCTGGCAGAGGAGGAGGGCAGTAGCCTGGAGGATGAATGTGGAGTATTGTGGAGCCCTGACCATCCCATATACTCAGAGCAGGTACTGAGCTAAACTCGGGTTCTACGTTTGTAATGTTTGTCCTAACAGAATGTCCTTTTCTTCCATCCTTGCTGGCCAGGGATATGCAGTGGAGCCAGAGCTGTCCCTGAGATGAGAAAGAAGCACTTTAATTTCTTCTTGTTACATCCTAGTTCCTGTTTGCCTGTTGTTAGTTGCTCTCAAACTTCGTTTAGTCACCCTGTGTGCCTTATTGGCTGAGCTCTGAATTAACTGCTCCTGCTCCTGCATGTCTTGATTTTCCCTCATGCACTTGACATCAGCTCCTTCCTTCTCTTCCCCCCAGTGTTCCTGTCACCTCCTGGAGTTAATAGAATTAAATTCTAATACTAACATTCAATTTGCAATGGCGGAGACTTGGAACATCACCTGCTCTGCACGAAGGAGCAGTTATTGTGGTAGAGTTTGAATGTGGTTTATTTTCTACAGAATTCACAGGTTTGACATCTCCTGCACTGCTGAGAGGTGTTTTACATCCCCAGGAGGGCTTCCATTTCAAGGGTTTCACTCTGGGATGCCCATATGCTCTCTTTTCCACAGAGCTTACAGTGCCAGCTACACAGCTCGAGATACAAGGAACTGGGCAACAACATTTTAAAAGAAAGCCTTGGGAAACAAATACAATAAATGACATGGTTCCACAGCTATGACATTTGTGAGAGTGTTGAACAAACACATCAGTCACTTGCAGGAAATATCCTGGCAGGTCTGAGGTGCTCACTGGAAACAAGGGTCTGACAGGAGAGGATTTGGGGGCACAGGCTGGGTCACACAAGAAGCAATGCAGCTCTGGGGGAATGTGTTCTATAGCCTTTCCTCTCTGGCACCAGCTATGGGAGTTGTCTCTTCTCTCAAAATTTCCAGGCAATTATATTTTGAAAGAAATTGAACATAATGTGCAGGTGCTTAATTATTTGACACGGCACTTCCCATTCTGCCTCAGCAGGTACTTACTGTTCTTTTGGCACTGTTCTGGCAAGCATGTGATGCTTTTAAAACACTCTGGTAAGCAGGAATCCTGGCTGTAAAACACTCCTGTTGTTGGGGTGCCATTTCTGAGTGGCTGGTTTGGTGCACAGAAACATATGGCTGGTTACAGGAGTGGACTAAAGAGATACAGGTGACAGTGTGACACTTTGGCCAGGACTCACATCACAGAAAGGAGGAAGGCAAAATCTGATATATATCTATATATATATATATAGATAGATATATATAGATATAGATATATATAGATATATATATATATTCATTACAGTATTTGCATTGACAATATAAATCACTGTTCAAAAAGCAGTTTATTTCAGAGGTGTATATATTAACAGATCTGGTATTAGATGTACAAAACATATGGATTTAACCAGCCAGGCCCCAGCTAAACTGTTGTGCCTTCCTTTCCCAGACCTGCAAATCTTCCCATCCCACTTCCTATATGACAGATAAATTGAGCAGATTAAGTGCAGGAATAAATAATCAGCAGCATTTGCCATAAGCCTGAAGTATTTGGATGGCCACTAGAAGTGAAACTGAGATGTCCGAGATTATTTTGTCACTTCAAGGCTTGATTAGGGGTACTGAGTCTCTTTCAAAGTTGTATGTTTAATTTCTCATGCAAGCTTGGGGATGGATATTGAAGTTACTGCATTATGCAAGAGATCAGGGTCCTAGCAGCAGAGTGAAAATTCAGAGTTCTTTCCCAATGGGGATGTATTGCCCATGCACTTTCCACCACTTTTACTGTTTATATTAATATATAATCTCTTTTCCCAGGTCATTTCTAATCTAGGTGCTCCAGCCTTTTAGGACTGAGCAACCACTGACACTGCAAGGTGCTACTTCCACCTATTCCAAGTCCTTCCCAAAAAGTCTAGAAAGGTCCTTTGCAACACATAACACCTTTCTTTTATTTTGCAGGCAACTAGAAGGAAAACTAGGGAAAATCTTTTTGAGGAAAGAAAAGGAGTGATGTGGCTTTGGTGTTGTTTTGGTTTTTGTTGTTGTTTTTCTTTTTCCTAAACAAGAGTTTCACATTTCATGAAGGTG
Organism: Rhipidura dahli; assembly: GCA_013399225.1. Lineage (NCBI taxonomy): Eukaryota > Metazoa > Chordata > Aves > Passeriformes > Rhipiduridae > Rhipidura > Rhipidura dahli. Next base: position 46,019 of record VXAC01006201.1, on the reverse strand, counting down.
AATTATATAGCAAAGGTGAATTATATAGTAAAGATGAATTATGTAGCACAGAGGTCTGTAATTAACTTTATCACTTTATCTGCTTTTGATCTAGCAGGTCTTCAGGAGGAAACCTTATTTAATCTGCATTCATAGCATCTCTTTCTCCCCTTACAAAAAAAAAAAAAAAAAAAAAGAGCTATTTTCTCAGTCTTTAGAATGTGAAGACAATGTTATTGTGCTCCTCTGTTCTACCCTTTTGCTTTCAATTCCTATTTAATAAGACACGGACATCTCTCATAAATTCTGTACTATCAGTGTGATGTTGCTTTGATGATGCATTGCATGTTAAGTTGGGATTGGCATGAAAGGATAGTGAGGGCTCAGGAGAGATTTTATTTTATTTTCCTGTTTTTCCCATGAATGTTCTGCATCTCTTGCTGTGGGGCTCTATGGAGAGCTCTTGGTATGACAGTTTGAACATGGAGTGTTCTGCCCTCTGGCCATGGGCCTTCTGCAGCTCTGCTCCTCCCTGTCCCTCTTCCACCTGGAATTAGCTCTCAGTGCCCTCCCTGCAGATGAAGAACTCGTCATTTTGCCAGCACCTCCCTGGAGGGGCATGAGTGCATCTCAACAAAAGATTTGCTGGAGCAGAGCAGGCCTGGTCAGTTGTCCTGACCCTTTTCCTGAGCTGGTGCACAAAGGGCGAGACTTTCCTCACAGGATCCCGCTTGGAGCTGACAGAGGTTACAGAGGTTTGGAAGCTGATTTCAAACCTCTGACATTTGAAGTTGCTCTCTCTTCATTTCCCTGCAGGTATTTATAGATACACTGTCCTTCTGGTGGCTGTCTGCTTAAAAAGCAATACATTTACTCTGTTACTGCTTTTCTTTCCATGGAATAATGAGGATTTCAACTGCAAAAGTGACCCTGAATGTGAAATGTAATTTAGACAACCCAAACCTAATTTTGTTGTAATACCAACTGGCATGGATTTTTAATTTTTAAAATATATATAAAATAATACTTAAATACATATATTAAACTTTATTTTATATAGGCTCCTGTACTGTGTAATGCAATTTTTACCCCCTAAAAACTCACTCAATGTTTTATTGTTCATCTCTAGTATAACTCTTGCTGTCTCTTCTTGCCCATCTTGTTATTTCTGTGCTTTTCATCCCTTTTCTTCGTAGTCTGTACTCCTTCCACACAAGTAAATTTCATCTCTTTTTCTTCCTTTTTATATGCCAGTTCTTTCTTCAAGTTGCTCTCTTTTTGCAGTACAGTACAGAATAATCAAACCAGCAAACTTTGTCCTTTTTGAAGTAGGGGTGTTTGAACATTTGAAAATCCACAAAAGAAAGGCAGATCAGTGGTTCTGGCATTCTTCAAAATTGCTCTTTCATTTGAAAGGAATAGAGCAGCTCTGGGTGGGCAAACTGAAAGTTGTGGTGTGCGTTTAATGAGGCTGCGAGGGGAAGCAGGAGGTGTATTGGCAATGATTTGATGTGGTGAATGCTGATGTGCCCACCTAAAGGAGAAAAATGTGCTTGAAGTGTAGCCTTATCTTTGATAATCAGGCCTTATCTTTGATAATCAGGCCTTATCCTTGATAATCAGGATAACCACAATTCAAATGCAGCCAGGGGTTCTCAGGAAGCCTGGAGCTCTGAGAGCGGCTCCCTGGACATGGAGTTCCAGCAGGCACCGCCTTTGGCCAGGTGAGTTGCACAAACCTGAGTGTGTCTGCTGAAGTTTGGGATTGAAACTTTCATCCTGCAGCTCCCTGACTGCTCCCTGCACTGTGAGGTCAGCATGTGGAGTGCTGCTTTCCTCCCACTGGAATCAAGGGATGTTGACAGAGTAACCTGACAGCATCCCTGGCACGGCGTCCTGTCGCTGCTGTAATGCGGATGGGTAGAAAAACCACATGGAGTCCAGGTCAGTAGGAATGGTGGCAAGGCCATTTTAATGGCTTTTCCCCGAGGTTTTTATATGTTAGTTCACAGAAAGTTAATTAAATGGCATAAAGTAATTGGTTCTCTGGCCATCCACCCCTCGAGGGGGTTGGCCCAACTCTAACATGTCCGTTCCCAAGTGTTTTTCTAGTTGAAGCCATAACAATCCAGGAAAAACGAGTGCAGGTGTGCCTATTGATAAAAACTGGTAACCTTGTTTTAGTGAGCTTGCATGGGAAAGACAGAGTTCTCACAAATTACTAGAGAGCTGAAGAAATTCACTGCTGAAGCTTTTTCAGCATCTACAGCTTCCAGGAGATGCCAAACTGAGATCCGTGTGTGGCATCCCAGCTCCACAGAGCATTTTGACGGGCTCTATTGGAACTCATGGAAGATCTGTAGTGAATATATTCACCAGTTCCACACTGGGGGTTTTGCTTAAGTCTCGCTCCCTCTCGAGGCTCCGTAGTGGCTGTAATGGGGTTGTTTTTCCGAGGAAAGCGCTCCCGTGCCCGTAACGCTCCGCGTGCAATGGGCTGCGTTCTTCACTCCAACTCCTGGAGTCTGTGCGTTCCCCACGGCTCATAATTGTTTCCCTCACGACTCAGTCCTACCTCGGGAAGCTGCTTGTGCCTTTCTTCTTCAGGAATCGTTAGCAGGAGTAGTTTGGGGGATTTATAATGCCAGGAGCGCCTCCCAGCACAAACTTTATGGCTCTTGATAGCTGTTACTTTTCCTTACAGAGTGTGTCTCTCCCCAGACATGCTCGTGCCCCAGGGCAATTAGTTAACAAAGTAGTCGTTAACTATTGATAATGATCCATTTGACGGGCATTATTGCCCAATCACACCATATTCTCTATTAATTAGATAAACCCACGTTAATTGTAGATACTCTTAAGAGCACTTTCTTGGAGGATCAAGCGGGCTTGCCATAAGCCAAACTGAGCAGCAGCTTTGCAAAGTAGAGTAAATTATATGAGGAAATTATATATATTTTTATAGTGATAATTTTAGAAATGTTCAAGATTTGACAGGTTTATAATTTTCAGACATAGCTGCTCAGAAGGTAAAGAAATTAATCCAGTCACAGTTCCTGCAGAAAGCAGGGTCCTTATTGGTGCTTTCTGACACCCTTTTGCTAGAATAAAGGAAATAAAAATCATGCACATACAGACATCTAAATCTATAAACCTCAAAACTGCCCATATTTGGGACAAGAAGGCTTCAGACTGAGTGTTCATGAAAAACTCTTGTTTTTTTTTTCTGTCCAGTTTATGATGCATTACAGGATGGTTGTGTAATCTCTTCAGAGAGGTGTGTATAGTTGTTGATGCTTAAGAACTGAAATTGTTATATCCATATATTTAAAAAAAAATTATAAAACTCAGTTTCTGTTTCTCAACTATTGCTTAGTGTCAAGTACCCAGTAAAAATTTCTGTCTTCTGAAGATGTGATTCTGCAGTAACTCAGCATGTGGCTCTCTCATCACATCCTGTTTGAAATGTGGTCATGGAAACTATGTCCTTATATGAATATAAAATGAATAAAAGCCCAAGAAAATCACTTGGTTAGGTGTGGAGGGCTGGGGTTCAGTGTGCTTACATGGAATTCTTCTTGGGCTCCATTCAGTTTTAGCATTAATATGTCATAAATTCTGAAGAGTTTTACGTTTCCAGCAGTATTTGCCATCAAGTAAAGTATGGGGTTGAGTGGATATTTTATTGTTAATGGAAAATTATTTCACCATAACATTGCAGCTGAGTTGTGGCCACTTGATGAACTTGAGCAAGAGCTCTTGCAGGCCATTTCAGAGTGGAATTCATTCTTTCAGCAGCAAGCAGAAGGTGAGAAAAAGCTATCACATTAACATTTTGACAAGATAAAGCCCCACTGATTGATGGGATCCTGGCATTTTTTAATGCCCATGTGGGGAATCCAATGAGGAGGAGCAGCAATATCTCCTGGGCAGGTGGCCCAGGGACAGCATCTTCAGTGGGCTGGGGTGGGACTCTCTCCATCCTTGTGTGAATTCTTTTAATCCCCCAGGAGAGAGGGAGAAAAGGGGATGAACACGGGCACAGCTCTGACTACAGCACAGTGATAAGGCAAACCCAAAATTCCTCCTCATCTCTAAGCCAGAGCTTTAGTTCCATGGATCCTGCCATTTATTCCTGCATTAAATGCTGCTTCTAAATTTCAGGTCAGAAAGTGAGTGAAAAAGGGGGGATTGTATTAGGTTGCTGTGGAGAAAACCTTAAGTTGCTTTGAGTTTTAGGTGTAAAACATAGATTCTTTATAGCTCCCCGTTGTTGTCAGAATGTTTTCCATTGTGCTTGTGTCTTGTCAGTGCCTGAGCTATTGATTTCCTGCCAGTGAGAACTGGATTCCCAGCGAGCCTTTTTGTCCTTGTCTTCAGCACCCTTTGGTCAAGTCACTCAGGATTGTTTGTTTGGTTTGGTTTTACAAACCATAAAATAGCTTTTTATGTGTGACTTCCTCCTTGTAAGTGTAGCAACTCTCCCTTCTTTTTGCTCTGATTATAAGGTTTTAAAGTGGTAATTTTAGGAAAAAAAGGCTATGTTAACACAACGTGAACTGATACACCAGAGAATTGTAAAGATTGGTTTCCCCTGGTGCTTTGTTCCGTGGTGTTGGCTCATGAACTTATTTCAAGGCACACGTTGGAAAAAGTTGTGCAGTGCTCACCTGCTGCACAATTAAAAGTGATTTCCCTTTTTGCATGAGCACTACCAGCTTATGTGTAGTAATGGTCAAGGAAAAGCAGTTAAAAAATGTATTATAGTAGTTTGATTACACATTTAAAAATAATTATTGTTTTATTGTGTTTGAAAAATGCAGATGGCTTAGATAATAATAATATTATTATTACTAATAATAGCAATAATAATTCTCCCTTGCTTGACTTCAAATGCCTGTGCCATGTTTGAGGATATGTATTAAGCAACAGTATTTTTCTTGCTTGTTAATTTATTGTGGGAACTTGCTCACGTTTGCAGATCATTGTTTGTTGGTTTTGGTGCATTAAAGAGCAGATTTCAGGAGGTCATGATCTAGTAGAGGTTTTTATGTTGATTCCTTTGCTGTATTTCAGCATCAGTGTGTTGCACAATAGTCTTGTCTGTACTCTGAGATGCCTTACACTGTCAGTGTAAAATCTCTGACCCCTGGCTCTGCCTAAATCCACTGCTGTAACATCTGGCATCATTTCCAGCCTGACTCTCAGTGTACTTTGAGTTTGGATCTGTCATCACTCAGCTTTGCTTTTGTAAAGACAACAGGGCTGTGAAATCTCTATTTTGGACTTTTGGTGGGTGATGCCCATGATCCTTACTCAGCACTTAGGTGTAAACACAGGATTTGGTGACAGAAGATGTGGCTGGTGCCAGAGGTGGCCATGCAGCCTGGACCTTTCCTCAGGAGGAACCTTGCTGCCCCTTTTGCATCTGTGGTGCAGAACAGCTGATGCTAATCACTACAAACATGAATTATGAGCTGATAGGCAAGGGCATAATCAAAGCAGAGATGAATTAGAACAGCAATCCAACATCCAGATCTTTAAACCAGCCGATAAATCTCTGCCTTTGATTAATATGAGGGAGATATAATAGAAAGGCGTCATTGTCGAGGGCCCTAATTGTTCAGTTCCGTGCTCAGCAAGTGTTAAAATGCAAGAGCTGGACCAAAAAAACCAAAACAAAAGTCTGCACTGAGTTAATGGTTCAGTAAAATGCCTTAGTAACATATGTCTCCACCTGGCAAGGGTCCTAAAGTAGGAGTAAAAGCCTTTAATTACATGATTGATGGGTGCTCCAGGAGAGAGCTCTGGAATGCACGGTGACTGCAAGGTCACAAGAGCTGTCTGGGAAGGGGAAAGAGAACTTTGGGAGGGGGGCAATGGGAGCTGCCCCGAGGGGACAGGGATGGCCATCTGCCCCAGAGGGGACAAGGGATTGCCAATCTGCCCCAGAGGGGACAAGGGATGGCCAGTCTGCCCCAGAGGGGACAAGAGATGGCCAATCTGCCCCAGAGGGGACAGGGATGGCCATCTGCCCCAGAGGGGACAAGGATAGCCAATCTGCCCCAGAGGGGACAGGGATGACCAATCTGCCCCAGAGGGGACAGGGATTGCCAATCTGCCCCAGAGGCAGCCAGCAGCACACAGCAGCACTGCTCTCAATGGGGTTATCACCCACCAGGAAGATTTAAGGGCTTCATGCTTGGCTGTCTCACAAAAAATTATGCAAAATATCCAGCTGCTTCCTGCAGTGTTCAGGAACTATAAAACTTTGGGATTTTTGCTAGTAAACAACAGAAGAGAACTTGTTCTGAGGCAGTAAAAACCTTACACTGTTGATTGGTGACTGGTGCTGACACTGAACTTTCCACGGCACTTTGTAATAATTAGAAGCATCTACAGTGTTAAGCATTTTTATTGAATGATTCTTGGCAAAGTGTAACCTAACCCTAACCCAGTTTTTCTGTGAGAGGGGTCCCTTATGTGTGTGTGACTGCACATTTCTGTTTAGACATCACTGTCATAGGTACTGATATGAGATAAGGAGTGTGGCCAAGTCCTGGTCAGGTTCTCCTTAAATGCCTGTGAACTAGAATTTTATCTGTGATTCTCTAAGAATCCATTATTATCATCATAATCTATTTTTTTAGCTGTGGTGGTGTAGCTTTTTTGCTCTCACATAGGCAGAGGATGTTTTTCAATAAACTGTTTAGCTGATTGCAAGTTTATTTTGAATATTACTTTGTATTTCCAGTAAGATATTGATAGCAAAGCCTCTCTTTTTGTGCTATTTAAATGTTTTCTATCCCAGCCTTTCTGTGGCCATCAAGCCCTTTCTAGATATTGCTGCAGTCTTCTTCTCTGACAGCCTTGGTGGCACCACTTGCCACCAAGAAGACTACATTATACTTTTCAAAATGTGTTCTGTCTGTATCTTGTGGCAGGTTGTTGAGTATTGGCTCTTAAGGAAAAAGTGAAATGGTCTGAGGTGAATTTACAGAATCTGGGTTAAATAATGATTACTTTTCCCAGTTTAAATTGTGTCCCAGATTTGAACATTATGCTATACAGTCAATTCAGATACATTAATGGTTAATCTCTTTGACAGCTGATTATTAGTTTCCCCTGAGATGATACTCTATTAAATTTTTTTTAACTTCTAAAATTTCATGTATTTCTGACTTTGGTTTTTGATTTCTTTTTTTTTTTTTTTTTTTTTTAATGGCTGTGGGCAAAAAAAGAGGTGAAGATGTTACTTTGCTTAGGGAAGATATAGTTCTGAATAATTTTTGAGTAATTTGAAATATTTTTACGTTCATGGCAGTACAGTACACCTTACTAAGTAGAATTAGGAAATTAGAAATGTTGCTTTCTGGGTCACCATTTCAAGAACACCTGAATGCACAAAGTGATGTGTTTCCCACAGTGAGCATCATTGTTATTCTCAGATAAGGGCAGAGCAGCCAGGCTCACCATGAAGCAGGATTTTCACTCGGGAAGCACTGCCAGGGCAGAGTGTGCCTGTTCCACAACTTCCAGTTGCAGGAGTCTCAGCAGCCTGCAGGAATAGTGCAGTGCCAAAGAAAAGCACCCCTGCCCTGGCAAGTGTGACATCGATTTCAGTCATTATCTGTGTGTCAAGTGTAATGCAGTGGGTTAGGGCAACCTGGACTAACACTTTCATTTTAATGAGACAGGCTGATAGAAATTTCCCAGAAAGGTATTTAAGGTTAGGGTCATCAATGTGCTCAGCATGGCTGTGGTGTTGAATGTTTGTAGCATACTACATCACAATTAGATAAACCTAAAGCAACAATAATCTATGTGATGAAAGGGAGAGGTGAAAAGAAGCAGAGGAGCTGTACAGGAGGCTGTAAAGGCTTTGTGTTCTGAACAAGCAGTGAGTTTAACATCTGGAAATCTCTCTGAGTCCTGAAAGCTGCTGAGGGCACAGGTGGCTGTAGAAGACTTAAACCCTGTGGTTCCCCCAGCAAGTGGAATGACAATACTGGGCACCAAGCCTTGGGTTACAGTCCCTGTGCACTCCATGACTGCTGGTCAAGTGAAATAAATCTTTCTGTTGTTCAGAGCTGTCTGTAACAAGAGTTCAGGAAGCACAGAGGTTCCAGCTTTGTAGGAGAGGTCTGTTTCAATGCATTTGATGTACTAGTGACAGTAAAGGTGTATCATAATCAGTGGGGAGGTGTCATAATGGAATTAATTGCAGACATATCTGTGCATTTTGAGCAACAGTCTGTTAAAATAAGCTTTGCTTTTTGACGAGGGGCACCAATCAGTGCAGTGTTTTGGAAAGAACCAATATGTTTGGAATACTGGAACTATAATAGAAAAAGTAGTTTGAGTGCACTGAACAAAAGATCCTTTTCCAACACCTTGGTGTTGATCCTTCTGTCTTTGCTGTAGTAAATAGCATTTACATGGCCTTGTAGCTTATTGTCTTGTTATTAAGAAAAATACTTCATGTACAGATGAAATTTTACCCCAAACATAACTGACATAACCTGATACAAAGATTAATCACACAAACCACAGTGTTTATTTGCAAAGCAGGGATTTTTTAATATTTTTTTTAAATTTTGGTTCTCACGGAAAGTACAAATGCAGGTGCTTTGTACTGCAGACAGTTTGGTGTGGGAGAATCTGCACTGAAAGCTCGGCAAGTCCTTCCACTATCAGTCATTAAATAAAAGACAAGGTGGTGGAATCAGAGGAAGGCACTGAGGTGACAGTGACCTACTTTGCTCAATCAGAATAACTGCTTTAAGGTCCAACACGGCAGGAGCTAACCTTGAAAGTGCTGAGAATCTCAGGTTTGTGATACTAGCAGAGTAGAAATTAAAAAACTATGAATCACTGTTGGAACAGGCTTATGCATCATTTCATCATGATAAATTTAACAAGTGTCTCCAGCAATGTGCACGTGGAACACTGTGCACTGCTAGGCTGACATAATAAACAACAACCACTGCCACAAATTCCAGCACTGCTTGCCCAATGCCCAGAGGAGGAAGATAACATGGGGTCAAAATGTGCTCTGCTGAGACTTGTGGCTTTATTTTTTTTCCCATTGGTCTTGAGCAGGACCTTTCCAGATGCACTCACTGATAACTGATGCAATCATGACAGCATCATTTTCCCTTTGATTGATTCTCATTATCTAAATTGCCAGTTCAGACAAGATTTTATATGTCTCTATTCAGAACAATATTGTGCCTAAACTAAGCTACAGGTTGTGAGGGTGTCAGATGGTGCAGTTTCATTGATAGGAAGGAACCATGGTCAATTAGCACAAAGTGGAGCTTTCATCTGGTACCTGTAACCTGCACCTAAAACTATAAAATGTGTAATTTTTTTTGTTGTTTAGGTTTCAGATACCTCAGTTACTGTCTTTATGTTGGTTGAAGGTGTGGTGGAGGAAAGGGGAAAATACTGCTTTTGGCTTAATAAATATCTTATTGTACATCTTTTTTGTCTCTTTGTGGTAAGTAATGGTGAAATTCTAAATATCAACCAAAAAAAAAAAAAAAAAGAAAACAAGCAACACGACCCCATCCCCACCCCCTGCCCCCCCAAATTAGAGCTAGTGGCAGAGTTGAGCTTTCTCTGGTGAAGCTGCCTTATTCTTTGTACCTGAAAGATGCACTTTCCTCAGAGCGCTCTAGACCAGGGGAGGAGGAAATGAATCATATTTGCCTCGTTGTTTCCTTCCTGGACAAACAGGAATGAACATCCCAGGGCTGTGGCACCTGGAGTTTTGGAGCACTGAGAGACAGAGCCATGAACAGAACGTGGCACCTGAGGATGATCCTGTGCAGTGCTGCAGCTGCTCTCACTGCCCTGCCTGGCAGTGACCATTAGAGAGAATAACCATTAATGACATCATCATCATTAATGAACCTGCAGAGGCTGCACCCACACCAGTTGTAGTGAGGTGACCGAAATATTGGTGTTGGATCCTTCAGCTTAGGATTTCCTGCTGTTATTTGTCTGATTGGATTATCTTCTCCTTAGATAACAGTGTGGGGAGGATGGGCATTGACTGAACGTGGCAGAAAGTTGTCTTCATTTTTGTAGTTCACGAATGGGTGAATACCTCTAATTTTGTCATGGTAAGAAAGAAGTGATTGTGTTGTTTGCCAGGAATACTTTTGCAATTCTGTCTGGCACAGCAAAGTTTTCATAGGTGACAGTAGCAATAGCTGTTGGTCTAATGGGTAGTCATTATGAGGAGGAATTAAGTTGTTCTTCACAGTACAATTATCCAAGGGGAAATTGCAGTACCAAAGCTGCTGCTTGGAGTTATTTGCCTTTCCACTGATTGAGTTTCATTACACTCTTTCATGATGCTGAACTTGAAATTTCTTTACCAATTTGTTTTCACTAATAGCCAGCTCTGCTGCTGATGTTACATTACATTGTTCTGCGAACATGACTACCAACTCTTTTCTAAGTTTCTCTATTGTGTTTTTCCACAAACTTTTAAAAATTTCTCTTAAACCATTTCATATATTTTTGTCATTTAGCAAAGTTGTAGCAGTTTTTTTTGGGTCCTGTTTTCAGCTTTCTACTCTCCCTGTGCAGCCTGTGGAACACTGGACAGCAATGGCATTTGGTACGTTCCCGTTACCTCAGTTCTACTATTCTTTCTGCTTCCTTTCCCTCCTTGAATCTGTCCTCCCCTTATTTGTTTGATCTGTTATTTATGTTTCATCCTATTGTATATTTCACTTTGCAACAAAATTATCATTTTGTCTGAAGGATTTACAATGCTGTTTGCAATGCATTCCCTGTAGGGATTCTTTAGTATCAGATTCTTCACTTTCTCTTTACCTTTTAGGCAGACAATAACAATCAAAAATCCATCTGGGAAAGCTGGGGATAAACTCATGATAGATCTGATGCTTAATGGGTACAGGTGAAGCACAGCTGTGCTTTATCACAGCCATCCTTCCTGGATGCTGAAGAGCAGAGAGCACATGGATCTCTTGGTGGTTATGGCATTTCTTTGTGGAAGTGAATGTTCAGGCCGTTCTGGAGACTGTCCTTCACAGAAGACAAATGGTTTGCTTTGAAACACTTCTCCAGTTATGTTGGGGGTTGTATCCAGTGCAGGGCACATCCCAGCAGTTATTTCAGGTGTTCTTAGGCCAGAAGTATTGCAGCAGGGCTGCAAAGGGGGCTGGGTTCATTATGGCACTCTTAAATTAGATTGTAGGATAATATTCCCCTCACAAACACAAGGTGATAAAGAGAACTGTTTTCCTTCAGAGGAAACAAGGTGTGGTGTCTCTTGGGCTGCAGGGAAGTCAATATCCTGAAGGGGCTCTCACTGCTCCTGACCTTGTGGTTTGTTTGAAAGTAATAGTCAGAGCACCAGACTGGCAAATGAATTGTGTGGTGAAATTATAGAAGAGAGGATGTGAGAAGAAACTTAGCATGGACACTTGGATTGGAAGCTTTGCTTCATCAAGATGCTTATATTTGGTGGGATAAGTGCCAGTTGCTTTGAGCTCTGTAGTATTCAAAAATGTTTTAGACCAGTATGTGGAACAACTGAAAATTGAGCCGTGTGAGGTCATGGATACAAATGTGTTGGGTCATGGGTTTGCTTCTATCCACAGAGCATTTGTTTAAAAAGACTGCAACCTCTACTTAGGATGAGGAGCTGCCAAAAGGGGAGCTACTTCTTTGGCAGTAAATGTAAAATACTACCACAGGGTTACAGGTGTACAGCACAAACCAGGAGTCAGAAGCTTCACCCAGGGGTTCCTGGCTGGGCGGGGAGCAGGGGGAGGCCAGGGACTTGCTCCAAGTTGCAGGTTGGCCCTGCTGTGAGCAGGATGGGAGCTGGAGCCCTCCAGATGTTCCCTCCCACCTCAGTCACTCTGATTCAAACATTAATTCCCCGGGGCAGCTGCGTAATTGAAGGTGCTGTGGCATCCCAGTGTGGCTGACTGCATGGACAACAAATGCTGTCCTTCCAGATAATCCAGTCCTGAAGGGCTGTTCTTTTTGTTATTTGTTTTTTAGGTAGCTTGTTTAACAGGTTTTCTATTCCTTCTCAGCTCTTCCAATGTATTTAAGGAGAATCAAATCTCTTCAGTCAATTTTAATTCCATATTGTATTTAGAATAAGTACCATAAGATTCAATTGTCTTCAATAACAATTTTTGTTTTATTAGACCTTGAAGTAATTTTTGTGGGTTTTTTCTTTCTCCTCTTTTTTATTTATTTATTCATTTTTTGTAGTAGTAGTTGGCTTTAGGAAACATTTTATTGTATTATTTAGAGAATGACCTTCAGTACTGATAACATTTTGTTGTAGTGCATTTTTTTCGTGCACTGTTTAAATAAGGGATTGCAAATCAAAACAGTTAAATGAGATATGACTGCACAGATTTCTGTATAAACTGGGAAACTTCACCACCTGCTCTGCAAGGACAACCTTTACTAATTATGGATATTTCTCTGTTTCAGAAAACCTTTCCACAGGAGTTCCAAACCTCTCACATCCCAGATCATTAAGCCATGTGAGCAAATAGTCCATGTACAGCAGAGTGGTTGAATTGAAGAATGTTTTATGTGCTAACTTTTTCTAAGCCACTGCTTTCAAAAGGTTTGAAGGAACAAAATACAGGAGAAATTCCAGGCAGAACAATCTGTGGTTCAAAATACATAGAAAATAGTAAAAGAGAAAGGTATTGTTTTTCTCTTTTGTGTCCATCCCATGGTAGTTTTTATATGGAATTCAGACAGTATTAATATTAAATAAATTCAGATATTTATTAAGTTTGAAAAGCAGTTTAATTTTTTTTCTCAAGAAGTATGAGAACTTTTTTTTTCAATTTAGATTTGGCTAAAATTATCTGTCATATGCAGATGATTATGCAATATCTGCCAGCATCCTACCCTAAGACAGTTTTACCAGATGGTCAAGCGTGTTTCATGTGGCACTTGTTTAAATGCAACAATATCTAAATTTTCCTGTAATTATTAACATCATCTTGCTTCTAAAGACTTGATCTGCAGTGAATTAACCACTTCTAGACTATTTCTGCCAAATTTTGCAGCGAAAAGGTGGTATTTCATCCTTTATAGTTGGCAGGACAAGTACTTTGCTTTAATGTCTAAGGGATATATATTACCACATGGAAAATTTACAGTAGGAATGACAAATATTTTATCCATTGCTGATTATGCTGCTGTATAAAGAAAATAGGGTTTGTAATTTAATTTGTGTGTCTCCAAGCAAAATGAGACTGTGGCACTGAGACTTACTAACCTGATTCTGAGCACTGAAGCAGCAGTTTGAGGTACATATGACAAATACAAAGTCTCTTAAAGATGCATTTGCTTGAATAAAACCCAAAAAATAGGGATGAGGGCAGGCTTGCATTCACATTGGCAATGGAAGATGGTAACCAAACAAGATCTTCACTGGGGGATGGAAAATTCCATAGTTTTATAATGTGATTATTATTCCACAGTGTATGTACAGTGGAGCACTGTGCTGTTCTCCCTTGTCCCTGGCTCTTTACATTTCTGCTTGCTGTAGTTTCCCTGGGATCCTCCTTTAGAATAATCTGGGGTTTGAGCTGATTTTTCTGCTGTGCTCTTCTGTAGACATCTTGGTAAAAGGTTAAGTAAATTATGATCTCTTCAGTATTACCCAGTTTGTAACATTAATTACCATTGACTCTAGATAAAACCCAGTAACAAGGGTAGTTAAGTCAGCCATGGAGTGGCCAACGAGCAGTTTGGGCTTTTAAAGTTTATTTCTGAGATTCTGCCTGCGATTTTGCCATGGGAACCATAGTTGGCAGTTTCTCATTTTTTATTGGGCATAAAAAGTAATAATATGGGGCCGTTATTAGCTACAGAATAAAGCACTGTTAGCACTCATGTTTTATGTTAAATCCAAATACTGCATTGATTTTGCAGTAGGAAGACATGCAAGTCAGAAAAGCAGTAAACAATGAGCCATCAGCAAAGCATTGGTTCAGGATGTGAAAGAGAATTGCAGAGTTTCAGTCAGAAATAGCAGAAGGAAGGATATAAAAGCAGACAGTAGAAAGAGAAAGCAAGAATAAATATAAGTGAAATACTACTGAAAGCACATTCAGTCACTGAGAGGATTTTTACTGCATTCACTGTTTGCTGTGGGGCATCATCCTGTGTATTTCAGTACCAGGTGTTTTGAGAGCAGCAACTGCAAGGCTTGGCTTGCAGTTTTAGGATGCTTCCAACAAAATTAATGAATACATCCCTGAGTCTGCTTGCACCTCTTGTTAATGGCCATAATCGACAGCAGCTCCAGTCTAACACCCCTGCTCTGCACAAAAGGAGCTGGCCCTTTCACCACTAACACCAAACTAATATCTCATCTAGCAGCAAGGGGAGAAAAGTTTAAATTGTCAGAGACATGAAGTGCAGACCAACCTGTCTGTGCAGCACTGGATCAGGCAGGATGAAATTCAACATCACTTGCAATGAAATGTGCCTCAACTACTGCTTATTAGTGCTAAATTTATATTAAAATATCTAAGTGATCTAAGTGACAGAAAAATAACACTTTCAGCATGGTTCTTCTGCACAACAGGATTTGTGAAAGATATTTTAGCTGTGTAATTTATTCCTGGATAATTGTGGCTGAGACACATGGGGAAAAAGTACTAAGGGAACACCTCTGACTTGTGGGTAAGAACAATATTTGTATGCCCAGGTTTAAAAGTAGATATTTGTGATTCTATTTGTTACTTTAAGAAGAAAAAATAATACTATCATGAGCTATTAATTATAGACTCTTTTATCTCTTGTTTTTTGGGAGGCTGAGACTGACCAGTTGCCCAGGGGTCCAGATCCCTGAGACACAGGTGAGGAGGGAGGGTTTCCATGGGTTTCACATGGTAAGCTCCTCTCAGTCAGCTTGCTTTTGTAGTGTTGTATCTTGTCTTGGAGACACACATTTTGTGCAGTAAATCCTTGTTATCAAATGTACTTTTTAGGCTAAAGGATAGTTTTTCTTTTACTCAGGCAACGTGCTCTTGTGGCACCTGGCTTAGAACTTTTGTTTTCAAAATACATTGCAGTACACAACTGTAGATCCTGTTGCACGTTTACTAAAGCCCCTTTATTTTACAGGGTTTGGGTTTCCCCCAATTCTCTGTAATTTTGCAGTTGTTTTTCATGACCATAACATTCAACACTTACAATAACTAAAGTGAAATAGTAGGATGGGGTATCAGCAAATACTGGAATTGCTGTAACGTACCAGGATTGATCCAGCAGCAATTTGCATCCACCTGGGGGTGAGTTAGGATGGTGTGTGGGCAGGAATGATCTGAGGAATGGGTGCACACTGCACCTCTCCTGGCAAGAGGTGGGTGTCACTTTGTGAATGCTGCTCCCCAGTGGCTCACAGTTGCTCTTATTTTCTTAATAAAGCTGCATATTAAATTTCTCCTTTTAGGTTGCAGGTGTTTAAAGAGACTGTCTGTGCTGTGCTACTGATGCTGGTCATAAATCAAAATACTGATGGAGAGTGGCGATAATGATGGAATATTCCATCAACTCTTTGTTGGTTTTTCTTCTTCTTTTAAGACTTTGGAACTGATTTATGGTTAGAGCTCTCAACCATCCCATCTCCAGCACTAGGAGCTGGTAGGGTGCAGGGGTTGGGATGGGGGTAGAGATAACCTGTGCTTTTCAGGATGATACAAACAAGCACTAAGGATGCTTTTATTTTCAGTAAATACCCTTGCTGGGGGTCGTGGCTGTCTGTAACAAAGCACCTGCAGGTCCCTGTGATTGCAGCAGCCCTTGGACAGGGATGTTCTTGCACTGCTGAGCAGGAGAGGGTCAGCACTGAATGTTTGAGCCACATTGTTCCTGACCTGTAAGAAATGGTTTGCACTCTCCCAGGGGCTCTCACTCCTGAAACATGCAGAGCCAAGAGGTCCTGCATGGGAAAGGCATTAGAAGAGCCTGAAGGAAAGGCTAACTGGAATGTTTGAGTGGATTGCCAGCCACCTCTTTGCCTGCATAGAAGAAATGGTTGTTAATGTCAGGTAACCATTACTGAGATCACATATTCAAGAGAAAATAATGAGCTGTTTTTCAGTAATTCCCATATTCTCTTTTCCAGCCGTTGCTTTTCTTCCACCTTTTGTGTACACAACCTTTCCCTCCTTAACCCATCTGATCTTCTACTTGGAAGACTGTAATAAATGTAGGTTTTCATCCTTTCTTCTAACAGGCAATTGTGTGAAACTTGAAGCTCTGCACTTTTTCCAAGGAATTGGTGTCATTAGTTGTGGACACACTCCTCTGTCAATCTGTTACCTCTCTTGCTTTTTGTAGTATCAGTTACCCATTTTTATTTTTTCTTCCTTCCCCCACTCAGCCCCCTGTTTGTTTTTTTTTTTCCCTTTGTTTTCTTCCCTTTTCTTTTTGACTTTTTTTTCTTCTCCCCTCTCCCTTTTTGCTTTCCAGCTTCAGTTATTTTAGAACACAGCATTGCAGATCCCTTTTATTCTCATGTCAGCATTTCTACCCTCATCACAGATCCCATCAGCTAAAACCAGATTCTGTACCCACACAGAAACCCCCACCCAAACTCTCTGATGTTGTTATGAAGGGCTCAGGCACATTCTCCTTCTGGAAAGAAGGAGAGAAGTGGGAAAGGGAGGAGGGGGTCACTGCTAGAGAGTCTCTTACTTAATTTCTTCCAGCTTAAAACTGATTTTTTGTCTGCACTGCCACTGCCACCAAGCTTCTGGGCCTTACTCAGCCAGCTGCATTTGTTTTCTCTCAACACTTTGCTGTCTACCTGCACAGTTTCCTGCTCTGTCAGAAAATAGAGTTAAATAGTTTACTCCCTAAAGAAACAGGGACTGCACTGGAATTTATGTTTTCTCCCCTTGCTTTTTGCTTTTATTGCACCTTTCATATCATTGCTTTGTCCTTAAGTGGTGCTTTATGTCAGATGAGGGACAGACATTTTCCCAAAAAATGAAGGCCCCCTCAGCCATCAAAAAGTCCTGGGCTCATTACTCTGTGGGAGAAAAGACCAGCAAAAGCTGGGATGAGAAAGAGCTGCTCAGTGACAGAAACAAACCATAACTTCCCGTGTGTTTGTCTTGGAGTAAAAGTAATGTATGCCCTGTATTGAGCAAGTAACCTGTCGATTAGAGAGTAATCAGTGCACTCTCAAAGCCCTACCAGGCTTTTCCCTCTAATGGATATTAATGTCTCCAGCTTTTCTCATGTTGGGTTTGAGAAATACTGAGGGTTACAGCCAGTGTAACAAAGACCTGCTTAACAGTTCTGCTATCTTCTGACTTGAAGAGCCACTTTATCAACTTTGCAGTTGGCTAAGCGTACTGATTAATTTGCATTCATGTTATGTAATTTAAAGATAAAATGATTCATGTTTCAGCTATTTGAAAAAAATAAATTCTGCAGAGGCTTCCTTCTCCTGTCTGAAGAGGGATTACATAAAGAAATGTGCTATTGAATGCATTTATCAACTAGAAAAAGCCTCCCCTTTTATCTGAGTAACTTTTCTGAGTGCTTCTGTTTCTTTTTCCCACTGTGTTTTATATAAATTCGTGAACATCAGGAATATAATTTCTGACATATCGCTGGGGAGGCATCTTGAGGGATGAACACTGTTGCCCTAACACATCAGTGAAAGGCTGGGGATGTTGAGTGTTTAAAAAGGCAGCTGTTCCCAAAATGTTCAATCATTCTTGTTAAATAAGCTAACAAATAGGAATTTCTCGAAACAGAGCAGGTATCTCATCTACTCTCTGCACTGTTCAGTTTGATTTCTCTGGTATATCTACTGTCACGGTGGTTTTTCAGTTACTACAGAATGATAAATATTGATTAACATACACATTTTCTACAAACATATGCATGTGTATACATAAGTACATATACTTGTATATAAGGGAAGAAACCATATCATAGATAGATATAAAAGAAGGCTGTTGCAGTACATTTCAGCTTCTTATATTACCAAAATTAAGTGAAAAATGTTAAATGTTCTCTGCAGCTGATTATCTGTTGTTAAAAATAAAAAGGGTTTAATTACTCAGGGTTTTATATTGATGTTTACTAGACAAGCTTTCATCTGGACAGAGTTTTACACTCAGGACAGAACTCTGTCTCAGTTTGCACTGCTTTTGCCTGTAGGCTTAGTTGATCAAGAACATTCAGGTAAGTTTTTTTGGCTAAAACCCTCTGGTTTCCTCCCAAATAGTGCTTTATTTTGGTACAGTCTTTATTTCGCTACAGTCTTTATTTCTTGTTTTTGTTTTTTTTTTTGCNTTCTTTTCTGTCTGCTTGTGTTCCCCAAGAAACCTTCTCTGTGCCAGATCCTGGCACGCCCGTGTCTCTGCGGAGGTTCAGGGGTGGTTTTGTTTTCTGCTTTCTGAACAATGATCAAAGCTGTCAGATCAGTCAGTTTTTATTTCATCCATGTGAAATTTCTTCCTTACTCTCACAATTCTTTTATCTTTGTTTCAACTACCAGCAGCTCCAAAAGTTAGATTCACTTCATGAATATGCATAAGGTTTGTACTTAGCTGTTCCCTTCTAGCAGGACCATTCTCCTGCTGGAAATCCATGTTTAAAGCCTTCCAGAAGTTTGGAAGTTGGGGGAAGTTTGAGGTTATTCTCTCCAGTGGCTTTTCCTCGCAGAGGCTGACGGGTCCTGCCTCCCTCTGCAGTACAGGGATGTTTGTCGCTGTCTGAAGGGTTTTCTTTACCTTCTGCCATTCTTGAAACTGCTACTCAGGGACTTCCTCCCCTCAGTGCCTCCACAGAGCCAGAGTTAGGGCACTCTTCCACTTCTGTGTTTCTGTGTTTTCTCTTTATCTCTGCTGTGGTTGTAAAGTTACGCTTTTAAATCTTGTTTTGCTGTCTGGGTATTTTAAAACCACTTCACTGTCATTCTCACCGCCACACAGAATGACAAGCCCAGTTTTAGTATTGCTCAGTTAGATTATTTTTGGCTGTTTTTTGAGTTCTGCTGAAATGGAGGTTTAATTGGGTCGATACGGTGCCAAAATTTATCTTATTTTTTTCAGCAACTTGTTTTTATTTACAAAATAAGAAGTTGGAACTTCATGCAATTTGATTCCATAATGTTGAAAGCTAATCAGCTCTGTTGTGTGTTGAGTGTGCATGGAAAGAAGAGTTTCAGTATTTGATGTTTTGTCTGCAACTGTAAATGCAGAGGCCAAATATTCAGAAGAAAAGCTGTCTAAAAGCAGGTTACTGCATTAACTCACAGCTATTGTGCAGGGGTTTGGTTGGAGTTAAATCACAGAATCATGGAATCACAGCATGGTGTGGCTTGGGAGGGACCTTCAGTCATTTCATTTCACCTTCTCCCATGGGCAGGGACACCTCCCACTGTCCCAGGCTGCTCGAAGCCCCAATCCCCAACCTGGCCTTGGGCACTGCCAGGGATGCAGGGGCAGCCCCAGCTGCTCTGGGCACCCTGTGCCAGGGCCTGCCCACCCTCCCAGGGAACAATTCCTTCCCAATATCCCATCCAGCCCTGCCTTCTGGCAGTGTAAACCATTCCCCCTCATCCTGTCATGCCAGGCCCTTGTCAGAAGTCCCTCTCCAGCTCTCTTACAGGCACTGGAAATCTGCTTTAAGTTCTCCCCATAGCTTTGCAATAATTTGGAAGTTCTGGTGCTGCCAGAGCCGTGCCTGTGTGTGACACCACATGTGACAGAAAAAGCCACCAGGGGGTTGGGATGTGTGGAACAGAAGGGGAAGGGCAGAGAGGGTTTGCTTTAGGCTGGGTCAGTAACACACTGTGTACTAAACCTATCTCTAGAAATTCAAATACTTTCACATTAATGCTGCTGTCCATTGTCATTACAGGACGCCTTGAGCTTTCTCACATAGTGCGTTGAGGTTTGGTGAGTGACACTGCTTTTCTCAGAATATTGCTCCACTCCTTGCTTGCTGAATGCAATCCACGAGCCGTGGGTGTCAGTCTGGAGAAAAAAAAAAAAAAAACCAAAAAAACCAACATGTCTGAGCAGCAACATTTGTCTCCTTGACGTTTAAAAAAAGACAGTTGGGGTAGTGGCTCTCGGTTCAGTTCTCACTTTTATCCTGCACTTAAACTTCTGATTAAGGTCATGCAGGACACCTTGTCATCTTTGCACCACTTAGCTTGACTTTTATCTGATGCTGAAGAACTCGCTAAGTTGTCTTTGAAGAATAATGTTCTGAGGAAAATGGATCTAAATGGATATATTGGGTAAAATAAATTCACCTGCAGGCCTGGGAAAAAGCACTGTAAATCTTGCCATGACCCTGTTCACTAAGGAGGTTTGTTGATAGCATTATATTAAATCAGGAGCAGCAGAGGAAGCTGTAGAGATATTCAGCAGTAACCGAAGAGGGAGAATTGCACAGCTTGTGGGATTACAGAATATGGAATTTTGTACTTCCAGGTCATTACTTTGAATTCAAATACACTCCTGGTAGTAATAAAAATCTGTTACCAGATGACAGCTCTCCAGTTGCGTGTATGAAATGAGCTGAGGTTTTCTCTCCACCTGGTAATGGGCAGATGCCCGCTGCAGAAGAAATGTCAGAGCTGACACTATCAGCTACTGCTGCTGACATCCCAGGGGGGTGGGCAGCAGATAAATACCTCATAGCAGAGCCACCCCTTCGACCTTAGATTAGATTCTTCTCTGGTGTTCAGCAGGGAGCTGTGTGCAGAGAAAAGTTTAATGGATAATACATCTTCCTCCTTTATACAGCATTGTTGAACACTGCTGCAACAAATGGGAAGTAAAAATTGAGGGCGATTTCCGAGTTATTGCTCATAAATTAGAGACTGTGTGTTGTTCCTTATTTCATGTGGCACCAAACCGGGTTTCGACAAGGGAGGCATCTGAAGGAAGGTGTAATTAATAAGTATTTTGGCATAGGCTAGCATTACTCTTTCTCCCTTATTCTCTGGGGCTTACCGTTGTTGACACCACTGAATAAGAAAGCTAATTTATTCTGAATGTGTAGGTGTTACAGAATATAGCTGGTCTTGAAGAGAAGATGTGGTGCATTTAACATGTCTGATTTAAAGACAGTCGTCCTTTGGTGTTTGCAGAAGTAAATTCTCTGACAAGTCCCTGTGACTGCTGTGTGACTCATGAAGTGGGAAGTCCTGCAGGAGCTCCCACAAAGTAGCTTTCCTCTCCTGAAACCAAATCATCTCTCTTATGCTTTCTCTGGGGTTTGTTTTGCTCTCAGTGTGAGGGAGTTTTGTGTGAAGCTCTCGTTACCACACAAACAGAGGCAAAAAAGCAGTCGCCTCATGATTCCTGAGACAGAAGCTACTGAGAAAATCCTCATCTGTCTCCAGGTAACTGTTATTCCTGATAACCCAGCTCTCATGGGAAAGAAAAAGGTGTGGATTTACAAAAGAACACGTGCACATATGGATGTGTAAGCACAGGAGGAAGAGGAGGAGGAGGAGGAGGAGGAGGAGCAGTTCCTGGTGGTGACAGGAGGGCTCCAGGTACAACCACCACTGTGCCAACCTGCGGGCCAACATTTCCACCTGCAGCCCTCCAGCCAGCTCTTGACTTGCTAGAAGGTGCTCACCAGCCATTTGTCCGTGGCTCACCATCAAGCAAAGCGGGGGAAGGTGCCATTTCAAGCCCATCACACTGATCACGGTGATTGGAAGTAATTCAGATACCATTTATAAATCTCTGCAACAGATTGCACGGGGTATCAACCCTCCCTTTGCTGGAGGCACTGTCAGTACAGGGGATTTGAGGATGTAGAGAAGATAAGCCTGTAGAAAGCCCCTGCAATTATCTAGGAGTTCAGGAGGGGAACAGTATTCTTTTATTTTGCTCATTATCTTCATGTTCACCCTAAATTGAAGTGTATTATACTTTTTTTCTGGATCAGATCTTAAATATGCTTCAGAGAAGTAACTCTACTTATGCCACTCTTACTGTATAACCCGTTATATGCAGCATTTTTTTGGTAAATATAATAATTTGTAAACAATTATTAAATTAAGTTATAAGCATGACATAGGATGTTAGTTGCCCTGAAGGCACTAAGGTTAGGCAAAACTTCCAGTACCACCAGTGTGCTTTTGTGTTTTCTGTTTGGAGTTTTTCGTATTATTATGAGAACTTTTAAGTAGAAATGCTGGTAGATTTTTAGCATTGCACAAATAGGAGCCCATAAAATCAGACTTGGCTTGGAGTAGCAATCTTAATGCTGATGAACATGGCAAACATGCACAGTGTCCACCTGGGGACAGTTGACACAGATGGCAGAACTGATTTTACCATGTGCTATATGTCTTATTAATTGCTGTGCCAATTACTACAAACTCCAGAGCCTGCTTCTTTGTTCCACTGTTGTGGGCAGTTTGTCTGCTGTACAAACTATCAGTTTCTGTGTGTATTTTATGGGTATTGTGGCTTCTCTTTTCTTCTCCTCCCTCTCCCTGCTCTCCTTCCCGCCCTGGGGACTTGTGCCTGTGATTTTTTTTGGGAAAGAAGATCAAATCCCACCCATTTTAGAGGTGGTTTAGCATTCCAAGCAGAGAATAGTTGGAGTGATGTTCTAGAAACAGGTAAAGTGTATGTGCAGATCCCTTAGCAACGTTTGTATCCATGTGATATGGACAATTACATGTTTTGAGTCCACTCTTTCAGGTTTGTAAAGATTTGGATGGACCAGAGATTCCGTGTGATTCCTCAGGGTAAGCTCCTGCAAAACCATTACAGTCATGGTGTAGAAAAGCAGATGGCCAGAACTAATTGAAATCACCAAACTGGAAGCTCCAGAGGGATTCTGCCCCTGCTGCTACCTGGTGTGAACCAGACAAAGAAAGCCTTGAAACTGAGTGAAGCATCACATCAATTATTCTGGGTACAGTGAGGATATTAAACCAAGAAGTCACATGAAACAAAAAGAGCACTGATGGCAACAAATGCTGTGTCAATTGCTAATTTTTCTGGGTCTGACAGCATTTTAAGCAGCCAGTGGGTAGTACTGGCTAAACACTGGAGAACAGTGTGAGTTAAATGTTTTCTCAGGCCTGGGCTTGTCCTAAACAACTGGTGCCCTGTTCTGGGGAAGTTGATTGACTTGTTATTGCCAGTCAACAGTGTTGTCCCTCTCACAGTCGAGCATCTCAGATGCTGAACCAGTGTCAGGGTTGTGGTGGTAGCAAAAGGGAATTCTGATCAAATCTTCTCTCTGGTGGGACAGAGCTTAACAGTGGTTATGGCTGGAGGCTTGAAATTCGCGTGGGCTGCCTCTTGGGGCTTTCAAGGAGTCAGAGAAGTCCTGGAACTGTGACAATTAAATTAGGACATGAAATCTTTTACAAAACCATAAAACCTTTGCAAGCCACGAACAAGGTAAAACCCCCTGGGAGCAAGGCAGGCTGTTATAGCCCCCAGCAGCAGCTCAGAGGGGGGAGGACGTACAGCAGATTTCACCTTCTAACTCACTCATTTCATCTGTGTCACTGCCTGCCCTTGCAGCTGGGTGTGTCTGACTGGTGCATTCAGCACTGGGAAAAGTCATGTTTTTAACAGTTACAGGCATATCTGTTAAATCTGTGATGCAGTTGGAATTGCAGCATGGAAAATAACCTTCTTACAAGGCAATTACTGTAAAATGCTGTTCCTTGCAAGCACAATGTAAACACACTAATTGCTAGGTTTTTGTCATTTGTATTAAATAGCTGTTCTTCAATTATTTAAGGGTTTCAACAAAAAATATTAGCAAAAACCCCTCCCACAAATGTTACCAAAATACCCTTATCTCACAGCTTTGTTAACAACACTCTACATTTCACTTTTCATGACAGCTTCACAACATCGGGCTGGGGTACAATTATGAATTTTTAAAAATACATTTTTGACATATTGTTTTGCCCCCTATTCTTTTCTGTTAGAGGATGACACAGGTTTAACTCTCGATACATTTGAATTACAAGATTTGGATGAGCTAATCAATAGCCCATTCTTTTTTACAGGCTTTTTATGTTTGTAGAATCACTAAGGTTGGGAAATAACTCCAAGATTACAGAGTCCAAGCTGTGCCCAAGCCCCACCTTTTGTTTCACAGACATGACACTATTTTGCAGTGTCTTGGTTTGTTCCTATTCATGTACAAGATTCTTTTGTTTTGTTTTGTTTTTAAAGAATGGTTGAGGCTGAAGCAGTTGTAAACCAGGGTTAGAACAATTCTTTTATTTCAAGGATGGATAGAAGGTGTGTGGTGGTTACTGATTCATTCTCTTGGGTTGGCTTACTCCATTTGATACAGACTTCTATTGCAACAGCAGTAAAAGCACTACCTACACATTTTTTTCTTTAACCCCAGGAGAATTGTATGTGTTGTACCAGGTTATAAAGTTAAATTCTGTTTCTCAGGACTTAAAGTAATGTGATCAATATTAAGGCAATAAATTACAGAAAATCAATATATTCATAAATTGGGAGGGGGGAGTTAATTCAGAAAACAGGCTGAGTTTTGCAAAAACGTTTTTTGCTAGTGACTCCAGGAATGTCTGCTATGGAGACTGGTGTAGCTGTGGTTAAATTAGGGTTTGAAGGTGGTCCTGTTGAGATCAGAAGTAAAAAACAAAAATCAATATCTGTTTTGTTAGTGTGTATTATTTTCTTTCTGAGTAATTTCAGAGAAAATAATAATTTCATAGCAAATGTTATTCCAGAGGTGCAGAAAGACTAAATTGTTTCTTCAGCCACAGAGAGCAGATTTGAATTCCTGGCCTTAGCAGGTGCTTCAGAAGATTCCCATGTCTCAAGTATGTTTTGCAATGTATTTTGAATGTAAATCTATCATCACTCTCGATAGAGAAGAATCTGTTGCATGTGCTGACATGAGCTGGGGCTGTTTCCAGTGAACCTGAAATGCAGTAGAATTATATTTCTAATAGAGAATATCATCATAGCAAAAGTCTAACCTGAATATGTGGGATATTTACAAGATGTTTGTTTAAGGATAATTTGATGAACACAAGGTAAACCCTTTCATTCCTTGTTTTCATCTCTTTTTTTTTTTTTTTTCCTGATGTATTATTGATCCTCAAAGCTTTTAAAGATGCATGTTTGCATTAATTTCAGTTTTAAAGCAGTAGCATGAGAGAAGCTCAGGTTGTGAGTATCAGGTTTAAAAACACACAGTGGTTTCACTTTAACACCTGCACACAGGTGGCCTTTCTCTGCACATTCTGGCACTAGAAAATCCAACCCAACACATACAAGACACAACCCAATTTAACTCCAGCTCTAGGCTGCTTGTTGTGATTTATCACAGGGCTTTTAAGGCTGTACCAGCAAGTGTGTGGAAGGCATCAGTCTTACAAGTTTTAAAAGTAATCCCATATTCATAAGGAATTTCTTTTGCCTGGAAATGGAGCCATTATTTTCAATGATTCCTTTTTTTCTGTAGTGCTGTGTGAGGGGTTTATAATTTCTCATTTGCCTCTCAAAGACTTACTTTGCTTGGCCATCAGTGCAACACGTTAATATTTTCTGAAAGATGTAGCTAGAATTCTCTCAAAGCCCTTCATTGTCTTAATTTGAGGGATGGTGGATTTGATAGACCAGGGCACTTCTGTCATTTGATAGCTGGTAGATATGGCAGGAGATGAGTAATGACTACACAGTGTAATTTGATGTGAAGGACATTTAATATTCCTTACCAATACGTCATCAATTCTTGGAAAATCAGTACCAGTGGGACTAATAGGATCAGAATATCTGAACCAGGGCTTCTTCTACAGTTCAGTGCAATTACAAGGCTTAAATTCACCATGGTGGCAATGGGTCACTCAGTAGAAGGACATGGGTGATGACACATTGTACACAGGAAAGCCAAAGTGATGAGACAGCCATCTCCATCAGAGCAAATTTACTGTTTGTTCACAGAGTGAGATGATTTGTTTGATTAATAATAACTCAGGGACACAGCTGAGGTGCTGCATACAGAGAAGACCTCACAGTGAAGTAATAAGAAAAAGGCATTTTAGAAAAGAGCTGTTTTGGAGACAGGGAAGTGACAATAATTCCCTGCTTATGAGTACTGAATAAAGACTTGAAAACTTCTGAGCCAGGACTATCATTTATGAGCTTCATGTGTCCTAGCAAGCTTCTGATTGCTGGTGCCTTTATTGCTTGTCAAAATGTAAATATTGCTCTTTTAAAACATGGGGGTTTAAAATCCTAAATCAGATGGGTTGTTAGGGGGTTGCTTTGGGCTTGTTTTTTTTGTTTGTTTGTTTTTGTTTTCTAGGATATCATTTATATGAAGAAAGAGTACAGAGAAAGCAGTAAATGAGCAGATTTGACTTAAATTGAAGTTGCACATACAGATGAGGGTCCCTCTTTAAGTTAATCAAGAGGAGAACTTGACGTTATAATTGTGCATGTGACAGGCTTGCAGTTGCACTGTGTTCTTGAATATTTGGGATAACCATGAAAACTACATGGCTATTTGAGCTCAGTATGCCCATTGTCCAAGTGTGATTACAGTGCATTTGTTCATCTGTCCTTCAGCACTTGCATCTTTTCCAGCAAAATCCACAGGAATATTAAATAGTGTAAGAGATTAATTCAGGTGGGCTTTGCCTTCCTTTCAAGACACGAGGAGGTGGAGGGTGTTGCTCATGTTTTGAGGTTAGCTGATAACATGCCTAGAAGGGAATAAACAATATTCCCTTGGTCAGCAGGGGCCATGCTGAGTATTTAATACTCTATATAATCCCTAATCTATACTCTGGTAGTTTCTTGACCATTCAGATTTGTTGAGTAATTGCTAAAGGATCCTTGGGTATTTCATGGCAGAGAGCTATGCTGCTTTCCACTGCTGACAGAAAGGTTTTTCTTTCTCTTTGGTACTTGTGATGCCAGCTTTCCAGCTGCATTTTCTGCAGCGGAGCATGCTCTTAAATCTCCAAAGCATTTTTTTTTTTTAAAGTTCATGGAGTTCTAGAATAATTCCTATGATACAGCAGCCCTGGGTGATGAAAAGCTCCTTCTGGGAAAGTGCTTTGTTGAAATCGGAGTCCTGTGTTCTCATTATTAACCCAAGGTGCATCAGTGCAAATAAACTTTCACAATAGTTGAAAGTATTTATAGTGGGCAGAACAGAAAAAAAAAGTGAAAAAGGAAAATAAAAAGAGAAGCCTTCCTAATTTGCCCATTCTGAGGATGGAATGTTATGAAATTGCTGAGCCAGTTTAACTGCAGCTGGGATAAAGAACCTGTTCCCTGAACCTTCCCTCACTACTTGGAACCAATAGGTTTGAGATTAATGGCCCAAACGTGTTTTCAGTACAGAGGGCCAAACTGCTTCCTCCTTTGGTGATTGAATAAAACAAACAAACCAAAACTGCCTCATAACTGAAGGTTTTCAGTTTCTGAACAGTGGAATTTGTAGCCCTCAGTGGCTTAAAGGAGTTTTCTCTATCCTTTACAAAAAGCATAATCTGATTTAGAAAATCAGTTGAGAAAAACACTGATTGTATTTAAGTATTCTCCTCAATCCACTTCTGAACTTAGCAATTAGAATTTAATGTGACAAGAATGTATTTACATGCATGCTTTCACACACAGAATGAAAACATCTCCATAAATTAAGAGTTCTGGTAAATCCCATGGTAACCTGACAGATTGGAGGGGGAAAAAGACGTTTTTAAAACAGTTCTCTAAAAAGTGAGATTTTCAAACTGCTCTTTAATTTAGAATGCATGTTGATATTTACATAAGCTGATTTTTTTTGTTGTCGGGTGTTGAAGAAATGATGGAAAAAATTATTTACAGTGTTGCTCTCATAAGCTCAGTCTTTCATGAGCTGGATATCATCCTGTGATAAATACTGAGCACAAATAATCCTGCAGCTGCAATTCCTTATTACCCCTCCTAATTGTGCATGGCCTGTGGTTTGTAAGCAGTAGATTTATTGTAGGCTGTACTCATAAGGTTTCCACACCAGCTTCCCCACACCTCTCCTGAGGTGTCATTTTTCTGTGTGTGATGTGCTTGCCTGTCAGGTCTGTGAGCAGAATTGCAGTATCAAGGAAAAAACTCGTGTATTGAGGTGGTGATTTTTGTGAAAGCTGAGAAGGAGCTGCATCTTGGAGGCCTGGCACGTGGTAGGTGCCTGCACCGGGTAGGTCAGGCAAGAAAACAACCTTTTTTGATGCTTTCATGGGTCTTTCTTGGGTTTGTGTTTGTTTTTTTGGGCATGTGTTGGCTGCATGTTAAAGGCAGTGAGGGCTGCTGTTATTCCCATCACCTTTCATGGGTGCTGCTGGAGGTTTTGTCAGCTGCTCTGGGTGTCCCTGTCAGGCTCTGGCACTGGGGGGACCCTGGGCACCACTGCCAGGCTGGGGACACCTCGGGGACACCTCGTGTTCCAGAAAGGATGAAATGCTGCACAGCTGTGAGGAAACAGGGTGAGCCCCAGCCCTGGGAGAGCAGGAGGGGCTGCACTGCTGGGGCAGAGTCCCTGCAGCTCCCTGGGGGCTCTGATGGCCCCTGCAGGGCTCCAGCCTGGAGCTGTGCCCTCCAGGACCTGTGGCTTGTGCAGAGCCACACTGGAGCAGCTCCTGGAGCACTGACACCCCTGGGAAGGTTCAGGCTCACCCAGGGCAGCTCCACTGTCAGGGTGGAGCTACAGTGACCCCTGAATCTGCCTGGGGGGGTTGAGCTGGGGGTCTTTTCCCATAGTTTCAGCACCAGTCACACCAACATGTGCATATCATTTCAAGAAATAGAGAAGGAAAGTCACTCTGTAACTCATGAGAGGTGTAAGTTTTAATTATTGCAGTGACCTTTGTGGCTGTCCTTGTCTCTCTGCTTATCCACTGAGCTGTCACTGACCTGACAGTGAAATGGTTCTGTGACCTGTAAGGCGGCAGAGATCCCAGAGCAGGCTCCAGCAGAGCTGCTCAGGCTGCTCCTGTGGGCAGTGCTGAGTGTATTGGTCAGAACAGAACCTGCAGTGGGATGAACATTACCTCACAGGGGTTCCTCTGGGGTTTTAGTTTCCTTAGGAGGGCTTTTCGAGTTTATCCTTTCAGTTCTCAAAAAAATTCTTCCCACTGACTCGAGTGAGTGTGCAGTCCTGGTTGCATTATTGTCTTGGTCATTTAAATGCCTCTTTACCTCATCCAGCTATGGACCTGTCCTTGCAGGAGGTGGATCCTCCTGTGTGCTCCTGCAGAGAAACAAGGGCTTTGGCAGGAGGAGGCATTTCACCCCTGAGTGTGTGAGCTGACACAGGCAGCTCTCAGGAGCAGCCACAAACCCGAGGGTGAATTGTACAGACTAAATTTGTTTTCATTCCGTGGCAGCCTGGGGCATTCCCGAGGCAGCCCCAGGCCAGGTGCACCCAGGTGGGAAGGCAGGTCCCACGGAGCAGGTGGGAGGATCACTGACCCTGCTGTTGTCACCTGTGTCCCAGGGACCCACACAGCTGTAGTTTACCCCGTGCTTTGATCTTTCCCACAGCAGGGTGGGAATCCCAAGTGAGTTGGGATGGTCTATCCAGACCTGTGTTATCTAAACACAGATGTTCTACTTGTCAAGTACTCAACACTAAGCAACAATTAGTATGATAGATGTGTTCTTCTACACCCCAGCTGCAAGTCACTTGAATGTGCCCAAATTCCTCCTCACCTTTCCTCCATTTATTTTCCTACACCTATTAAAAGTGATTATGCAAAACACCCTTTTTCCTGCTCCTTTAGCAAATTCCTGTCTTGCATTTTCATCTCCAGTTTATCAAAAATATGCTATGTGCAAAATGTCCCTTTATTAGATGTGTGAGGAAAAGTGCTGCCAGTGATTAGATTGGCTGCTCATCCTCCCTCTGCTGGTCCAGCATAACCAACATTTGCTTCCTGAACGTTAGCCAAAAATTATCTTCTCTCCAGCTGGATAGAGATGTTTCATCATCTTTAAAAACTGAGGTGACCATTATGTTGTTATTGTTAGGCAATTATTTCCTGTTCTGGTACAAATTTACCCTCTGACCAGTTCTGGCCATGATGTATCTGGCACAGAAGCCAGTGCAGACTAATCAAGGCCTGGGAGAGCCGCTGTTGCCGTAATGCAATTTGTCACCTTCTACCCCTGCTGCCTTTGCCACTGCTCCTGCTCATGAAATGCATCTGTCATCTTTATCAAGGCTTCCTGTCCCTCACTGAGTACCTTACCTGCAAAAGGAAAAACATACTGAAATTCCAGTGGCTGTCCCAGAGTGGAAGAGGAGCATGAGCTGGTTTTATATTCCCCTTGCACAGTGCTTGAGCTCGGCAGGGAGTTGGGTGGGGGCTTGGTCTGGATCTCTCTGCCAGGAAAATTAATCCACAAATACCAGAGGTTTATGTCCAAAAAGGAGACAGAGGAGTCCTGTTGCTTTATTTGAATAAAGGGAGAGGCCACGGGGCGTTTCCCCTGGGGTCTCTCAAATTTTTTGGAGGTCACAGCCTCCTTTTTATCCCAATTTCTTGGCTGCATTTCCCTCTCTCTTTCCCCATTGGCTGAGGTACCTGAGAGATACAGACTTCCTGAAATACCTAATACCTAAGACTCCCTTCTAATGCATAAACCACCCCCCTTTATTGTAATTCTTATGGAATTTATGGTTCTTCCCATTGTTTCTTTCATCTCTCAATATCCAGTTTCATTTATCAGCAGACCTATAGTTCATTTGTAAAGACAAATCTCTTTCTTTTCATTCATCAATCAGCGGAATACTTCCCATTGTTTCCTTTATCTCTCAGTGCTAGTTTTATCTTCCAGCAGGCCCACAGCTTGTTTGTAAAGACAAGTTCCTCATTCCTTTCATCTCTGTGCACTTGCTCCTGTCTAGGGCACGTGAAGCCTGAAGAGGTGCAGGGAGAGCTGAGTCTGGTGGGAGGAGCACGCTGGTGCTTCATTAACCACCTAAAGGTGCACAAAAGATGGAGCCAGACTCCGTGGGAGTGTAGTGGAAGGATGATGGACTCAGGCTGTAACACAGGAAACTCTTTCCAGACATTAGGAAAGCATTGTTGGCAAACAGGTTACACAAAGCAAGAGTCTAGAGAGGCTGTGGAATCACTGGGTTTGGAGGAGATTGTAGAGGTGTGAATTTTTTGAAAAAGACAGTTCGTTTCTGCTCAGAAATATGATTTTTCCTGTGAACACTTATTTAAGTACCTGTATAAGCATTTTATCTCAGCAGCAGGTTAGTCATGATTGATTTTTAGATACCACACAGGTGTGGGGAACAGAGGCTGTTTGTTGCTGCCTGTGTTTGAAGCACCTGGAATGAGCACAGGGAGACACAAGAGGCTGAGCTGGGTGGGACACTGGTCTGAGCCAACCTCCAAAGCAAAGAGCTCTGTTCAGACAACTGACTGTAAATGTAAAACTGTTCTGTGTTCAGTGGCTCATTTCAGTGCTCTGCATTGGAATTCTATTTCTCATACAAGTTTCCAGATTTTATTTTTATCTTGAAGTAGATTATGAAGCTTTTCTCCCCGCTCCCAGCCCTCTCCCTTTCCCAGCTTTGCTACCTCAGGTTACAAATGGAGCGACCAACACGTGAGACTGTGTAGGGAAATCACCCTTTGGGAATTCAGTTTTGTCTGCCCTGTTACATGATGTGTAAAATTTATTTTGAACCCTAAAAAACGTGATATTAATCTCACACAGAGAAATGAGTTTTAAAAAAATGCCTATTTGTGCTGGTAAGCTCAGAGGAGAAGGAAGGGAAGCAGCTGATTTTCCTTTTCTTTTTTAACATTTCAGCTATTTTTTAATTTTTTTTTAAACTTTTTCCATACTCTTCTGCGTTCCTCCTCTTCCATTTTATAACACTGTTATGCAGATAAAGATTTATAACATGTAAGCTTAATAGCACTAAACACTTGTTTAATTGGTAGAGTTTTGGGAGGAGGCCCAGACTAATTAACACCAATTTCTACTGTATTGCCAGTGTTTAATGGATGTTAGGACCAGATCTTTTTGGAACTAAAGTAATACTGAAGACATGTTGAAAATAGAAAATAAAATCATAGATGGCCACCTTGAGAAACCATCTGTTCCTGGAATAATGCTTGTTTTTTATACGTAACAAGACATACATGCAAGTATAAACAGTGAGTTTCCCTTTGGAAGAGTTATTTATAACTACATAAACCCTGCTGGAATTCTCCCCAGGTATACCCACACACCTCGAATTTCACAATTTCTCTTCCTTAAGAATGGAATAATTAGTGAATAATGACCAATTTTACTACAGAAACTCCCGAGAGTGATCTTTATTAAATCTCATAATTTAACTGGTTGTTTATAAAAACACAGAAGCTAGAAAAATGTGATAGAACTCTATAGAAATACTTAATAAAATATCTTTAAATGCCCCAAGTTAGGAGGGGATAATTACAGTACAAACAGGATGAAATTTAAGTTCAAGTGCATTAAGCATGTGGTCTTCTCAGGCTATTTCAAGTTCTATATAGTACCCTCAGAGAAGGATCCTGCTCAGGAAAGCCCTGTCTCAGTGAGCAGCAGAGGATGCCCAGCCTGGCAGAGCTGCCTCCCAGACACTGAAAGCCAGTTCAGGTGAACCGAGTCTGGGAGAAAAACGATTCTGCATCTTTTGGGTAATTTTCTACAAAGGCCTTTGAAAGAACAACAGCGTGAAGGAAGCTTTGTGTCATCAGAATTTTCTGCCTTTTGAGTCTTTTCATTCTTGGCTTCCATTTCATCTGCTGAGCTGATATTAGTGGAATTCTCACCTCTGTCAAAGTTTCTGCTTGACCTTTTTTTTGGGTTAGGACCCAAGTGCCCTGGTATTAAAGGACGAGGGCTTCTGATTTAATACACAATTTCTCGACATTTCTCTCCTTTCTTCTTTGCTCTCCAGCTCAGGATTGTCTTAGCCAGCTGTGATTTTGTATTCCTCTTGTCACTGCAGCACAGTGCTGCTCATAAATCTGATTTGGGAGTTGCCATTGTCTGCTTTTCCCTGTTAAAACAAAAAGCCCTGGTTGCAGCCCTCTGTTTGCCCTCTGGAATGTGTCAGGAGTGTCAGGGGAACTGGGCTTAAGTGGCCTGTCACTGGATGCTAATGCAAATCCTTTGTTGTTAATCTTGGTGTAAGGAAATAGACATTTGGAATTACTTGACAGGATTCTACTGAAATCCTTGGTGCTGGATGCCTTGTAGCTCCCACTAGTGTTTGAAATTTTGGTCTACTGGCACATACCAGACAAGGTTTCCTTTCAAATAAACAATCTAAAATGTCTATTGTGCTTTTATATGAGGAGTTCCTTGTTTTTTAAATTAAAGCATCAAATGCAGTCAAGTATTTTTGCAGGGTACCTTGAGAGATGGTGGGATTCCTGTTCAGGGTTCTTTTTAAGGAAAAAAAAACCTCAATAAAAATGGGAGGTTGCTCTCCATGTTTGATGGTACTTTGGATGGTACTTCAGAGATGCTGCATTGTCCAGAGCACTTCCAGGCACAGCTGAGAGTTGGTTACTTTGTCTTCAGAATGAATTGCTTCATTCCTGTTTGTGGAAATTCAAATGGTGGTTTCTTAGGGGAGAAAACATAATTCTTCACCCACGCTGCTGCAAGGTATAAATGCATTTAGCATGTCTTCATCTCAAATTCTGTGGTGTGAATCACGTGAAAATGATTGGAGCAGAAGTGTTTTTGGTTGTTGGCCACATTTTAATTTTTCACTGCCCAAGTGTTTTTCACATGTTTATTTACCTGAAGATGAGAGAGCACCAACCAATTAGCATATGGTTATAGGAAACACAGCAGATACTCAGTTAGTAAAAAAATCATTTGAATGTGTTATTTGTCATCAAGGTGCATGATATGCGACTGGCCTTTTAATGGCTTTTAGAAATGTGCTTCACATAATTTGAAGCAAGCTTTCTTATCAGTATGTTGTGCAATTAATTTAATCTTGTTTCTGTTATTTCCACAGTATTTTTCAATTCAGTGAACCTCATTACATTTGCAAGTGCATTAAATTGGAGTCTGGATAGAAGAAGAGAGATGATTATCAGTTAATTTAATTATATTTCTGGGTTTGCCCATTTAATGATATGTCTGCCATTGTTGTTGCAGCCTTTACAGCAGTAGCACTGTGCAGGAATTAGTTCTGATTCCATGTAAAGTTTGTGTTATCTGATAGCTCCCGACAGCTGCTGGAGCCACACGTTCAGTAATTTATGAGTCTAATCAAAAGTCATTTACTTGAAGCCTAAAGGCTACAGAATGGGATACTTGCACTGCATTCTCCACATCATTTTTTTGACTCTGCATATGTGGGAATGTCCTTGCAGAACCTGACACTACGGATTAGGAAGCACAGCTTCACGTTCTTACGGTGATGGCAGGAGCAAGGAAATGTTCCACAGCATAGGGCTCTTCCAGCCCTGGGAATGTTCTTAAGGAGGAGGCACAAACTAACCCCCAAAATTCACCATTATGCAGTCCTTCATATAAAGTGGTCTTGACTTTTACTAATAAAATTGTGTGGTCATTTAGGGAGATGCTGCAACCTGAATTGTAGTGCTCAGCTTCCAACATGGTGCCTGTCAATGTTACTGCTTTTTGCAGTACATTGTATTTTTATGCTTCTTTTTCAACTCTGCATTCTTTTCTTTTCTTCCTAAAGCTTTGTGCCACATGTTTGATATTTCATGTTTCCTGGCATTTGCCCTGGCATCTGGAAATCCTAAGGATGGGTCTGCTGAGACTCCACAGCAGTGCTGCATTATGTGCAGTGCTGCAGCCTGGATCAGTTGTGTAGCTCATTAAAGGCAGGTCTACTGAAGCTGCAGTTTTGGTTTTTAGACATTTATAGATATCCAGTATGAATGTGAGAGAAAAAGAAACTCAGCTCTGAAGTACAAAATGTTCCAAGTTCTAATGTTTTAAGATGGCTGAGATTTTTCTGAGATTTTTAGTGATTTAATATTTGGAAGTAAATCTTAAAGGTATTTAAAAACATGGTAGCAGAAATAACCCATAGATGAGCAAGAAAAAGATTAAATCCAAATTTTACTAAACCCTGAGAACTGTTCTTCTATTGCTATGTTTTGGAAGATAAAACAATTAGGTTTACATTTATATTTACTATTTGTACATGATGTTCTGTGGCTGCAATGCAAATAATGCATGGATTGTGTACATGAAGTTGGTTCTCTTTCTGGAAGTTCTTCCACTAGAACAAGACTCTCAAGCCACAAGGTGCCATAGCCTATTCTGCTATGGAAACATGGAGAGTTGATGGAATGTTTTGCAATGGAATAGATGGATCAAGCTTTTCAGGATAAAGATATTTTAATATTTCTGATGTACTTAATGGGAGAAAAAAAAAAGGCAAAAAAAAAAAAGGCAAATTGAGTATATTTTTGAAACTGAGACCTGTGTGTGGGCGCAGCGTGGGAGAAGCAGACTGAACAAACTCCAGAAAGGCTGGATTTGTGAAGCTGCCATTGCAGAAATGTCACATTCTCCCTGCTGTTCACTTCAGTGATGGGGGCTGACCTGCTACCAGTGGATTATTACCCTACTGTGGCTGAGTAAAGCTGTTGTAGAGCTTCTCAGTTGTGAAACACCAGTTTGGGTGTTCAGATGGGTAAGAGATAGACATTCTCCTTCTCCTGGGGTTTTTAAACAGCTCTTTACTGGTTCCTACCGTGCCTGATTTGGTAAATCCCATATCCCATGGCATGCCTTCTCTTCTGTTCACACCTTTCTATTTTTTTTTCTTCTCACTTTTGCTTGCTTTTATTGTAAAGTTACTTTTGGCAAGGATGGCTGATAGACAGGCACTTATTTACATAGGATAGTGCAGGGATATGCCAATATTGGCTGGATCCAATGGATTTGGTGAAAACGAAAAGTGTAACAATTATGACATATCTTGTGTTTTTGTGAGGAGGAGTTAGTCAGGGGACAGACCTTCTTCTCTGTTTATCTTGCAGGTTTCCCGTCGGGCTTTAAGGACCACATGTTTGTTTTGAATTGCAGCTCACAATTTTGTAACAATGACAGTTTTTAAGCCGTATTATTTTTCTGAATAAGTGCAGTGTCTCTGTTCAGCTCCATTGGAAATAAGTGCTTTGAGTTTCTGCCAGTACCCAGGGTCTCTGGCAGAGTCCCCTGGAAACTTGCATGGGCCAGAATGTAATGTTATGCTTCTTTATACTGGCAAAATCATCCCTTAGAGACTGCAGAGCAGGGATAAATCCAGCTGCTTGTCCAAACACAGAAATAAAGCAAGGATTCATTAGCTAGTTTTGACTGCAATTTTGTCTGATTACAAGAGTCCTCAACTAATGCTAAGGGCAGAAAAACAGACCTGCTCTGGCTCTGGATTGCAATGGGGAGAATGAAATAGATTTAATTAATAGATCAGTGAAATTTTCGTTTAGCTACATGATATATGGGAGAATAAAACCTCTTCTTAAATGAGGATAAACCTACTTACTTGATCATCAACTTACATTACAAGAGTTTTGTATTCTCTACTGAATTTTTCTAGGAAGTGTTTTGTTTGTGGTTTTTTTTTGTTGTTGTTTTGTTTTGTTTGGTTGTTGATTTTTGGGTTTTTCTTTTTTTTTTTGCTTTGTTTGAAACCAGTGGTAACTTGCTAATTGCCTATGATTTATTTAATGATGCTTGCTGTAATGTGAGTGATTGCTATTCTCCTTGGTTTTGTCAGTTCACTTTGGTATTTTCCCCCCAGCTGGTACTTTTGGAGGGACTGGAATGGAAAGATTACATCCCTTAGTATTCTGTGTTGGAAAAGTACTGTGATTCTCTTTCTGTCAGGAAGAATTCTCCCAAATCCCTCAGTGGTCTGAGCTGCTGTGCTTGACATCTCATTATCTGACTCAGCTGTTTCTGTTTCACCTTCACCCAGCTAATTAAGTAACTCATTGAATGTATTATTCAGTATTCGATTCTGCTATCTGAGTTGGTGAGAGATGGAATTAAAAAAAAAAAATTAAAAAATTTTAAAAATCCCCTTGATGGGATTAGTGGAAGGATTGTTGCTCGACACGGTGGACTGAAATGAGCCCGAGCTAATGGACTTGGCAATACATGAATCACACTCTGCTTGAGCCAGGCTTTGGCTGCTGGGGAAAGGATTGGGATTAGTGCTGATCATTCCTTAACT
Organism: Rhipidura dahli; assembly: GCA_013399225.1. Lineage (NCBI taxonomy): Eukaryota > Metazoa > Chordata > Aves > Passeriformes > Rhipiduridae > Rhipidura > Rhipidura dahli. The sequence goes on along the minus strand of VXAC01006201.1, from coordinate 8,759 downwards.
ACCCTGTAGTGACCTGTTAATTGTTTCAGGACATCTGCAGAGTGCGAGGCGTTCCTTGGCTTCATTTCCATCTTTGTTTCCATCCATCGTTCTGTGTCAGATCTAGATATGGGCTTGAGCTACTGGTGGAACTTGGCTGTGCTCATCATTTTGGCTCCATTGCCAACATGGATTACTTTCTAGGGCTTTTGGCAATTTTTACATAATTTATTTCTTTCTCTTGGATTAGAAATGTAAACAGGAGTGTTCCACAAATGAGCAAAATCCGGTGTTCAGCTCCAAGTTATCCATTTGCATTCCCATCCCTCTGACTTTGACCGCCTTTGTGACTAATCTTTTGTATAAAAGAGAAGTGTAATTACAATTAAATTAATTCCCTTTTTGCTTTAGACTAGTTTTCCTTAATATTTGCATTAAGCTACTGAATTAAACATGACTATAAATAATATTCTCATTCACGTAAAACCCACCTATTTTTGTCATATCAGTTAAAGCAAACCTTTTAAAATATTTTTTTATAAACTTGAATTAACACAACAAATTACTGTCCCCGGAGAGATCCAGCCTCAGAGTGTGATATTGATTTTTGGATACAGAAGGTTGAAGTGTGTGAATTCCCAGACTGATCCACACATTTGTACAGCGGATGGGTCAGGCACAGTAAGGATTTGGATACATTCCTTTGGAATCCCAGAAGGGTTTTCTGGTCAGCTTGCTGTTCATTGTTCTGATGGAAGTGTCTCCCTCTCCTCCTTCCAGGGCTGGGTTGTCCTTTCAGCTTTGATGAGAAGCACATTTCTGGCTCTGGGAAGCCTTTACTGGAGGGAGTCCAGTGAAAAGTGAGGGCTCCCAGTGAGGGGTTTTCAAGGTGACACTGGTGTTGGCCACCAAAAAGCCACTGGAAAAATCCTAATCAAGCCTTCCACAAACCATCTGATACTTGGTCTCTTGAATAGTTCTTACAATATATGAAATAGTTTGAGTGAATCAGCGCTGAAACAATCACTAGGAAATTATTCTCACTGGGTTTAAGTGAGCAGTACTTTTTCTCCTGACACAGCTCTGCTATATTTAAGAAGTGAGAACTCCGTTCTGAAAGGTTTCATGGCAAAGCAAAAAGCAAATTGTAGCAGATTCTGATTTTGTGTAATTAATGTTGCTTTTGCATTATGTTTTGAAGATTGGGATAGTTCCAAAAGCAAAAGTCTAGAGCTTTTTGAATGTACATGCACTCTACGTTTAGGGTCCTTTAAGTCCAATCATTGTCTTAGTTTAGTATATACCTAATATTTTTCATTTTCAAATAAGAGTACATTTTGTCATTAGTTTAATCTGCTTTTGGGCTAAGCAGTCACATACTTTTGGACTTTGATATACCAAGGGAAAAGGATGACTTTTGGTAGGAGTGATGGCTTTGGAATGGACTCTGACCTTGCTTTAGCAGATCTGCTTTTGTTAGCCCAGAAGGTTATTGTTCTCTGCAAGGAAAAATAAGTATTTGGCTTGGGATATCTCCAGATTAGTATTCTGGCAGGTACGTTTTTATACTCATCTTCTTGCTAACGAGAAGATACCTAAATATTTTATTAAGCTACTAAAAGACTGAGAACATTTTATGAGACATGAACTTTAATGAGACACAAGGTAAAAAAAAAAATTAGACTCAGTCTTTCAATTACTTGGAACAGCAAAAAATGTTACCTGTCTTCTATTGCCAGGGGCTCAGAATACACACAACTGTATCAGCAAACTGAATTTGTATTCAGTTATTTTCTTGGTCTAAACTTGTTTTGAATCTCTAGTTTTTACTTGCTTTTCTAGAGAAAGGCTCTAGCAATATTTCTTACCACTTAATTCCAATGAGAAAAAGAAGTTAATGCATGTAAAATCCTGACTAAGTTTGTGGGCTAATGTAATGTACAAAAACTTAGCTATATTTGTAGATAATAAGCAGTTAATCAGATTCCTTCTTTTTTAACATATGATTGTCTTAGAGCTTATGACTGGTTTATTATATCATTGCATATGTTCAATCACACTCAATCCCACTGTACTTTTCTGTGGTGAATTTATTTAATATTTGAATCAAAAGAATAATTCCTGAAATGTGACTTTTTCTTTAATTTCTTCACTGTTTAAATAAGGCAATATAATAATTATTAATATATTAATAATATAATACGATATAATATAATATAATATAACATAACATAACATAACATAACATAACATAACATAACATAATATAATATAATATAATATAATATTGTGCTGTATGGGCCAATAAACAAGCTTCTCCAATTTTTTTAGCTGTGAAAGTTGAGCAATGACTTGAAAATTGACATATCTAGTTAATGAATACATGTGGGTTTAATTCATTTTCACGGGTTCAATGCCTTCTTTTTGAACTTCAAATATTCTTCACGTATTCTTAACATAAATATCAAGTGAATTATTTCTTTTAAATTCTCTAAAACTTCTCAGTTATATTTCAAAACATTTGATCTATTTGTCCCCCAGATGGCAAGAGCAATGCTTGTCTTTTTTCTCATCATGTCCTCCACCCAGCCCCGTTGCTAAGGACAACTTCTTTTCATATGTCTTAATATTTACTTCCAAGTGCCTTTCAAGGGAGTTTTCCCTCACAGAGTTGTATCTACAGCTAGAAAATATTCCTGAGAGAAACCTGCTGCTCTGAATCCCCAGGTCTACCAGCAGCAAGATGCCCTGGCACCAGCACCACCTCATTTATGGCTGAACAGAGAGAGAGATCAGCCAGGTACAATGGACACGACTTCTCTCTGCATGTTTGGGGCTGTGGTGAGTCACAGGAATTAGGAACACAAGAGTAAACATCCAGTTTTTCATAGTGTTTCTCAGTGTTTTCACTGCTCTACAAATCCAATATTATTGTTTTTTAGAGTGCGTGACACATCAGTTTCCAGTTCAGTTCTGTGTTCTTATCTTAGAATTCTGTGCTTGCACTTGAAATATTAATGACTTTAGGCACAAGTTGTATTAATGGCACAGTTATGTCTTTTGGGTTTAAGTATCATTAATTTTAGGAAACTACTTCTCATGACAGTAATCCGAAGGAGCTGTTGGTTTTGCTGCAAAATATTAATGCATAATTAAAAAAACCCCAGTGACTCTTAGAAAACAGAGCTGTTTGCTGGAAGCATACCTTTGCTGTGCCTTGCTGTGGCCATATATTCCCAAATTCAAACACTGTGGTGGGTGCTCACTGTGTACTGAATTTTGAGCTTTCACTGTGCCTTTTTAATGCACCACACTGAGGTTTGTTGGAAATGTATGCACTAAAACGTTCTGAAATGTTTCTTCTTGAAATAAAAGACCTCAGAGATATTATTCACATAATATTTCAAATTACAGCTAATTTAGTTCTCTACTGTTCAACTATTTTCCATGTGTTAAGGGTGGGAAGAAAAATTCACAAAGCTGCTGTAAGTAATTTTCTTGCTGACTTGTTTGTCCTCTGGAAGATTTACCCCAAGTGCCTCTGGCTTGGAGCGAGCCCAGGTACAGCAAGCACCGTGTGCTGAGTTGTGTTAGGTACTGGATTGTACACCCCTTACACTGGCTGGGGAGCCTCTCCTGCCTGGGGAAGGGGTTTTAGCAAAGGGGGAAATCACTGCCCCCAGAGAAACTGTTGAAGGGGGAGCACCGTCCCTTCCAGAGAGAGTGGAGTGTCAGGGCTGATGGAGGTAAGGATTTTGCTGATGTGCATATCTATGGTGTTCAGAAGCAACCCTGCATTTCTGAGAGAGGCCAGAAATAGCTGGAGAGTTCCCAGTTGCACTGAATTCCTTCCAGTGTTCTGCTGTCCTTGTTCTGTAGGACCAGAAAGGTGTTCCCTGGGCTTCTGTGCTGCTGCAGAGCTGTGGTGCCTCTCACCCTGGAAGTTACACTAGCAGATCCTTGGATGTCCTTGTCACCTTTCTCAGCTCCTTGGAACCAGAGTCTGTCTGATTATAACTCTTCTTTTCCAGCAGATATGCTGAAATGTTTGCAATATTTGTGGATTTCTCTAGAATTTCACTATTCAGTTGGCCAAATTGATTTCCTTGCTGTACCATCAGTTGCCTAAAGCTGCAGCCGTGCAGTGTTATCCCACAGCCAGACCTCGGGATGCACTTTCCTTAGCTAAGGGACCTCCAGGATTCATGAAGCCACACAGCTGCTCAGATATTTAAACATCTGAGATTTTGTTTTGCTCCAGCTGGGAGTTGCACACCTGGGAATGTGTGCTGCTGAAGGGTATGCTCATTTTACTCTCCCCCAGGACGTGCATGTCTGTCTCCTCTGCTGTCAGCTCTGCCTCTCACCCACTGACCAGACAGGGTTAGAAAATAACTCATAGGATAAGCAAGGATTGTGGAGAAGCTTCACTAACCCAAGAAAGGGAACTTTTTAATAATTATTATGAATTTGGTGAGAAAATTTCATTCCTTCTGTTTGTCTTTGTAGTTGTTCAGGGTGATATTTGCAATGTGAGCCTTTGGAGCATGGCCTTGGAGTGCCTCGTGCCGTGTTTTTGTTCGTAAGTGCACCATGACAGCAGGGGGAGATGAAGGTAATAGCATTGCTGGGATTTCTGTCTTATTAAAAGTACTCCTTCTGAAGAATACGGAAACAGCTCTGGTTTTAGGTTATCACTCCTGAGCCAGGAGACCCGTGTTCCCATCTCCCCCAGCCTACCTTAAGCTTGTAGGGATCGTAGTTTATACAGTTCTCTGCAGGGCTTTCTGTTATCTCCTTCTCTCAACTGACAATTCCCCTATCCAAACATAAACCAGACTATCTTCCTTTTCTTTCTTCTTTTCTCTGTTGCATTAAAATATAGCTTTGAAACTCCAGTTATTACTCTAACACCGGCTGCATGTACATTTGTTTTCCTGCCTTGAGCCCAGATCAACTCTTCTCATGGATGAATGTACCCAGTTCTGCATCTCAGCTCAGGATGTTTGTGTGTTATCACCAGTAACTTGCAACGTCCTTAATTTTCAAGTACCAATTTTCTCAATCAGCCAAAACACCATGTTCTGAATAAATTCCATTCAAGTCAACTTGCTCTCTCTAGGCTTGAACCTACCTGGTTTTGCTGGTTGTGGAGTTGGAAGTATTTTTCCTGGTTTCAAATAAACAAATAATTTCTCTTTTGAAGTGTGTATTTGTAAAAATAGAACAGCAGTTAACTAAGGTGTCATCACAGTGTCATGACTGCTAAAATTTCAGTGGAGGATATAAACATATGGCCTATCCTAAAATAGATTAAAAATACTCCTTTTTAGTGTTGTAGATTGTCATTTTCCCCATTTCTTTTTCCACAAAACATTTATATTTATGCCATATCCATGGCTTTTTATTCAGTGTGGTTTCTGTGGTCATTAATAAGCCTGCAACTGACTTGTGAGTAAAATAAAAGAACCTACAAAAATTGAACTCAGTGATTTATGAACACACAGAGTAGGTAATTTTTCATCATTGTAATGTTCAATGCCTACAAACATGGAGTGCAAACTCTTTTTTTAGGCATCTAATTCAGAAATGAGGGTAAAGGAAAGTTAAATATACATAGGCTCTTATCTTCTCTAAAGGTTTGAAACATCCACAAAGAGGCAGCACTGTCTGAATGCTGTAGCAAAAGAAGGTGACTTAAGTAGTCGTTGATGATAAGTCATTATTATTTTTAGAATGAAGAATTGTTATTTCATCTTGTTGAAAACCTAATATTCTGCTTTTTGGTCAGAAAATATTGTTCAGAAAAACAAGGTGGTCAGAACAAGAGCTGCTGCTTTGTAGAGTACAGAGCTGAGACCATGGGTACAGTGGTGGTGGATGGCTGACATTCCTGCTGGGGAGCTGGGCATGGAAAACCTCATCCAAAAGTGCCTTGGCAGTTTCAGAGTTAAGGTTGTTTAGTGTCTTGCTGAGCTTTTACACTGCTGCCTTTTTATTATTTGGGGGTAACAAACACAGTTTTTCAGGGTTTTTTTTTTCTCAGCTGTCAGAAATCCTGACTCAGGTTTTTGGTTGGTGTTTCTTGTTTTTGTTTTGTTTTTTTTTTTTTTTCCCTGCAAGTGCAGTTCTATGGAATGTACTTGTGGAACTTGGAGCAATCAGAAGTTAAAATGGGAAAGGTTCTGGGCTACAGGAACCTTCTCTGTTGCTGTTCAGTGCTGTGCTTTTTACCCACAGTTACAAAACTTCCATGTGCTCCATGTTCAGGATGTTACAGTTCCTGCCTCTGTTGAAATACAGGCTGCTATCATCACTCTCAGTGCTCTGTTTGCCTTCTTCTACCCTGTGCTGTTATTTAAATATTTGGTTTATACATTATATATATTAAAGTAAGTTGGTGTACACTTACAGAATTGTGTATGAACTACCCATTATAATTTCCTAGTCACATTTAGACTCTGAAAAATGATTCATGACCTTCACTAGTTTCCCACATGAAGAAATCATCCTGCTGATCAGAAGCTGCCTCTACTCTTGTGGAGTTCTCCTTGCACTTCAAAATTCAAAGTAGCAGACAGTGGCTGATAAAGTATTTGCCATGAATGGCAACTGAGAATTCTGGTTTTCTTTTTTTTTTATTTCTTTTGAGGATGCCAGGTGGGAATTATGTAAAGTACAGTTAGCTGGGGCCTTCAAAGGACATTCACATTTGAGGAGCTAATTCTGCAAGTGCACTTTTGTTGTTTTGCTCCTTCAGCATTACAGGAGGCCTGAGGACAAGAGGAGATCTCTGCCCTTCATCTGCAGTGCCCCAGAGCCTGTGAGAACTCTGATATGGGCTGCCTGGGTGTTTGGAACCTTTATTCATTCATTACATGTGAAATGTTGGCATCCTGGAGAGGCCAGCAGAGATGACATGAAGAGGAGTAACTCTGCTGCAGCATCTCAGCGTTCATCTGGTCCCAAGCCTTGTCCTGGGTCTGTTTTTCTGAAGGTTCTTGAGATCTCTTGACCATCAGCTTCACATTGGCTTTACTGGATCATTATACCCCATTAAGAAATGCATTTTTCCAGCCTGATAAGTGAAAAAAAAAAAAAAAAAAAGAAAGTTAGTTGTTTGAGACTATCTGATGTGATTTACTAAATATTGTCCTTATCATCCTTATTACCCTTATCACCACATAATTTTATGGAATGCATTTCTCTGGCTGCATCATTAATATCATTAGGCTCAGTAAGGGTGATTCCAGTGTAAAAGGATGACTTTCAGCATTTGTGTTGTACAATTAGCCACAGTTTTAAATGTTCTTTTGAACATATCGTAAAGGATGATGAAATTGCACATTTAATCAGTTTAACCACAGAAAAATTCACTAGAAGCAAAAAGGAATATTTTATATTTGGGGGGAATTTAAAGCTACAGAAGCACGGAAACAAGAGTGGTAGCAGATCTCAGATTAATTTACTTCAAAGTTCTTTATTATTGATCAGCTTTGAGGCCATTTTTACCAGTTATGACTGCAACTCCACATCATTCCAGCAATTCCAAAGGGAAATAACTGTCTTCATCAGGATTCCTTCAGTGAACATCTCACCCGAACAACTTGCTGATGTTATTTTTACTTTTGGATTTATGACATTTCTTTTATGAGATAATGGATTGATTTATATACAAAACTGTCATATGTTGAAACACAAAATGGAAAGCAAGACTTCTAAAAGCATTGACTAAAAATAGGCTCTTTTCCTAATTTTGTACTAATGCACCAGTAATCCTTCTAAAAAATCAGAATTTCCAACAAATTACCTTATAAATTCATTTAATATTTTCAATTTTGGTAGAAATATGCTTCATTCTAGCCACTTAAAGGGATTTTAGGATCCTTCCAGGCTTCAGTGAGTGCCATAAAGCAGTTAATTATGTTTGTGTTTAAGGATACATGTTTTTCAGAACAGCAGTTCTCTTTTAGTGGAAATACTGTAATTCTTTGTTTTCTGTTCAGCTATGACAAAACATAAGAGTATTTTTCTTTTTGTTTTAGAAGAGTGTACATAGTGGTTTTCTCCCAGAGGATTTATTTGTCCTTTTTTCACTTGGGAGATGCATGGCCATACCTGAGTTGCTTAGTGCTGTTCCGAATAAATTTGTTAAAATATCGCTCTCTGTTTTATAACACTGAGTTTAAATATATTAAAAAAAAAAAAAACACAAAAACCCGAAACAAATCTGTTCTTTGCTTTTGGTGAGAAAATTTAAACGTTTGGCCTCATTGTAACAAGGAATCTGGATCTTGATCTGCCAAATGTATGAAACTTTCATGTTCATTGCTTGTGGCTTGGGTGAGCACTGAAATCAGTGCACTGCAGTGATCGCTGAGATAAAACCACCCAGCAGTGCCATGGGAGCTCTCATTCCTTGTTGGAACAATGATGACACCACCTGAAATGGAGCTGTCGTTGTCATTTCAGTTTTGCTGAAGAGTACACCCCTGAAATCTGCCTTAAGAGCAAGAAGGAGTGCAAAGTTTATGAGTGTAGCTGTCAGGAGAGTTCGTAATTAGATGTGATTGTAGAAATGAAATCAGAGGCTGGTTCAATGGCAGGAATTGGACTAAAAAAACTCTGACTCAGGTTGTAATTTTTTAAATTTTTTCCACTTTTTCAGAGAGCACAGAGATAGAAAAGTTTGGGCCTGTTTACATTATAACAGTGATTATTTTCATTCATTCTAAAAAATTATTATTATTGTTTTATTTAATTTATTATATTTATTATAT
>VXAC01006200.1:10620-20657 GCA_013399225.1 Rhipidura dahli | reverse complement strand
TATTTAAAAATAAAATTTTAAAAATTTGTTTTGCTTTTAGCCATAAACTCATAGAAGTAACAAAACTGCAGCAATCAGTGATGAGGAGAGAGGAAGCGAGAGAGAAAAACTCAATTCATTTTGTCATTTGAATTGCTGCCAACAGGCACTTGGTAATAGGGTTCCAGAAACTCGATATAAGGAAGGACCTTTTACAATGAGGGTGGGCAGGCCCTGGCACAGGGTGCCCAGAGCAGCTGGGGCTGCCCCTGGATCCCTGGCAGTGTCCAAGGCCAGGCTGGACATTGGGGCTGGGAGCAGCCTGGGACAGTGGGAGGTGTCCCTGCCATGGCAGGGGTGGGATGGGTGGGATTTAAGGTCCCTTGAGCTGCTGTAGGATTCAAATGAATACATATAAGAATACACAGAATAGCAGTTCATGGTAAGACACTATTAACAATTAGGTTATTTGTGCCTGTGCACAAAGCACAGGAAACTGGACAAAAGAGTGCTGCTTGTTTCTGTTAGCTAGAGTGGAAAAAAAAGAAAGACAAGGCACAGTTACCTTTACACGCTGCAAAGGAAGAGCCCTGCTGGGCTACAGAGCACGTGGGCTTGGGGCAAGCTGTGAAATAAAGGACAATGTGACCATGCCAGAATCAAAGGCCTGACATTTCTTACCGTGGTGGAAATGACAAATTGCCACAAAAACCAAAGGCATGTAAAAAGAGAAGTCCTGTGAAATGCTACCAGGTGATATTTCCTTGTTTCATGAGCTTATGTCACTTGTCTGAAAAAAAAGTTTCTTCAGAAATTGAAATGCTAATATTCCAGAAAAACAGTGTCCTTGGGGGAAAAATCAACCTTTTCTCAGATGCCAAACAGTTTAAATATTAACACATGGGAAAAGTTTAGGTATACAAATGTGTTGGAAACTTGAGAAAGCTGCTTGGTGTGTCCAGCTTCTTCAGATTATTTTTCCTTCCCCACTGTGTCCAGGGTAACTGGCTCAACTGCAAATGGCATCTAAAATGAATGCTCCAGGTCTCTGAAACACAAAGATATTGATATTTTAGTGATACAGGAATTACACATTTGCTTTAAAGGGGGGATTGCATGGGCTGTCTGCATAGCAGAGTGCACCATGGCCTGTCAGCCCAGGAATTCCTTTTTCAGCAGCTCTCTGATGCTGGATTGAGATGTGTAAGACCAAGAGCCAGAGCAATGTGGGCACACACAGACTCAGCAGTGCTATTTTAAAGGCAGATCTTGACCATGGTGCTTCTTGAGTTGCAAGCCTACAATTTAGGTTTATCTCCTCCCAAACTGCTGTGATGCTACGAAGATACCCAGTTTGATCCCCACAATTCCTGTATTTAACCTTCTGTGTAAGTAAAGAACAAAGTTGAAAATGCAGGTAGAGCAACAGCATTGCTGTGAATGGCTACGTGTGAAATGATGGGGCTCATCTTTGTGGGCTGAGTCTCCCACAGAGCAAAGTCCTGTGCAGGACAGAAGAGCCACATCATCTGCACAGGGACTGGGAGGCTCCAGCACGGGAGCCCTAGCTACTTAGAAACAGATTTGTCTTCAGGGTTAAGTACCAGACTTGATGCAAACCCTCCTTAAAAAAAACAGGAGAGGCATTTGGAGAAAGCAGAACATTATTTCCCTTATTGTCTCAGTCAGCAGTAAGGAAAAGGAGTGGCCAGGCCAGGACAATCCTTACACTTCCTAAGGGTGACACATGTGATGCCATCAACTCTTGAACTCCACATTTACAAACACACTGTAACAACTTAGCAGTTCCCAGAAGCTTCTGCTTTTGCACAAGTGTGGAGTGAACCCAGGTGGTTGCAAGAACTTAAACTGCAGAGATAAGCTTGTGGCTGTTTCTACACTGCCCCAGCGTGTCCTCCCACCTCACGCTGCAGGGAGACCACACTCACCTGGTCCTCACTGTCTTGATGCTGACTCAGCCACTGGCTTCTGCACTCCAAAGGCAGTGATAAAAATATTCACAACTACTATAATGAATACTAGTCCAGTTGCAAGGTTGTTAAGGAAATTCAGCTTTCCGTGTTTTGCAGGGTTGTTAAGGTCATATTTTACTTCAAAGAGAAAGGAGAAAAAAAAGTTTAATGATATGTATATTTTAAAATCCAGAATAAAAGGTTTCATACTGATGTAGTTCAAGAACTTATCTTATGCTAAGCTATTTGGATCAGTCATATTTAAAAGGGAAGCCAGATTCTGCAGTGTCAGTAAAAGTGCTAAGGGGAAGGTCTGCAACCACAAGGAGCCTATTAACTTCCAGTAATTAGTATCTAATCTCTGTGGAGACACATGGCAAGTGAAGGATGCACTAGCATCACTAGAAGTCTTCTGAGTTCTTGACGTTTTGAAGCCCAGCTTTGTTGCCAACTTTGAGCATTTAAAAATTATTTCAGTCTTGAATACATGAAGCTTGAAGCCCTGACAAGATGAAGTTAAATTTCCTAGTTAAAATGCTACAAATCTCTTCACCAGTGCTGGATTTTTTTTGCACTGGTGCCCTTCCCCAGCTTGTATTCCCTCGTACTCCCTGCTTTTGCCCTGATTCTGTTTTCAGAAAGCAAGGGCACGCTATCTGTTAAACAGAGGGAGATGTGAGAGCCGTGGAGCTGCAGCCCTTTCCACAGACAGCACCCTCTGGGTAAACATTTCCCTTTGTTTCTTGCAGCTGTTTTTTGGTTGAACTGCTAAAGGGAATGAGGGAGGCTCACACAAGGGAGATAGCATTAATTTAGTGTAAGCTTTGATTCCAGGCCTTGTGATAGCACACAAATTAGTTACACTGGGCTGATAAAAGGTTTGGTTTAAGACAGTAAGAAGTCTGGGGTGCTTGCCTGGCGTCATAGAATCACTAAGGCTGGAAAAGACCTCCAAGATCATCAGGTCTAACCCCTGACCAAATACTGTCATGCCCACTGAAACACCACGTGAAAACCCAAGAGTTTGCTGTCTCTGTTCTCTGGCAGTAATGGCTCTGCAGCTCAGACCTTTGGCTACATTCCTCTGATGCTGGTGGAGTGAGAGTGCTGATGAATTCTGGAGCATGTTTTGAGAATGGGTTTTGTCTATTAAGACTCCTAGTTCCCAAGAGTGTAGATCAGTGGAGCTTATGTCTGCACGTGCACAACATGCGAGAGAAAGTTTTTAGAGAAATGTAAAACTCGGAGCTCCTTCTGACAGGCACATACACAGATACACAGCTTTTGTCTCTGCTACACAAAATAAATCTTGTTACTTGCTTGTAACTTCATCACCCTGTTCCATGCTGCGGAAGCAAACCACAGAACCACTACCCCTTGTTGCTGAAGCAGTTAAATGGTTGCAAACACACTGGTGACGCCCAAGTGCTAACAGCCAGGTTCACCTGGGGTCCCTAATTAGGAATTCTAATGCTGTTTTGGTTGCAAGGAATTCTGGGCGCCTGTTCAAGCTGTGTTTGCTAAAGCACTGCAGTCAAACATCACAGGCCAGGCAAAGCACTGAAGAACAGTGTGGGGGAACTGCCTGAGAAGCTACTGCACACCTGTGTAGGCATGAAATAATTGAAGTTCAGTGGTACTTCAACCTTAAAACGAGTTTACACATCTGTAAAGCATCTGGAAGCATGTGGATGCTTGCATCCCAACAGGACCTGGAAGGACTCTAGTACTGCCACGTGAATGAAGAAGAATAAATTAAATGGAATAATTAATTCATTCTGAAACATGGAATAAGAGCATTTGAGATGGTTGGTTTAAAAAGGAAAGGCAGCAATGGCCTAACCTGTTATGTGAGTAAAAAGCAATCATGCTGAAAGGCAAACTGACACTCTCAGAGCTGTCCCTTTGTCCAAAGGAGGGTCAGAGAAGACAAGTAATACTTGTCAGTTTAGGAAGAACTCTAAATTTTGAAGCAGAATTGCAGTAATCCTATCTTTGTAATTACAGTACTTAAGATGAGGGTGTTTGTGAAAATGTCCTTAAGAACAGTTATTCTTTAAGTATTTTATTATAGTGGATTACTATGATTTCATGTCACTGAAACTATTTCAAGACATTCTTTGCTTTTCTTCCAAAAAGTTAAGGTCACCAAATTACTTCCAAGGACAAATCTGCTGAACATTTCTCACATTGTTTTCGTGAAAGGCTCTTTTGAAGGAGGAAAAGCTTTTAATACCTAGTAGAAACTCTGAGAACTGGTAGCTCCCAGGATAAAACCCTGACTCAAGGAAAGAAACTGGATGGTGGCACAGAATTTTGCTTGGCCTTGTGAGAGCTTGCAGAGACAGAGTTTCATGGCTGGACAGAAACAAACTATTCCTGCAAGCCAAAACTGTCAAATATACATTGTAAAAAGAAGTTCTTGCTCTGCTGCCTCTATCTTTGTACCTTCCTGTCCTATTTCCTGTCTTCTTCCTATCTTTGACCTCAGCAGGACAGCATTGCTCCAACAGTACGTCACCATAAGCCAAGGGCTCTGTCAGCCTCAGTGTGACAAAGACAAAACTGACAGCAATTTAAAGCATTTTAGCAATGTCTTGAAGAAACAAGCATTAAAAAGCAGTATCACGGCATATACTGAGGAATTATTGCCAAACAGAAAGACAGGGAGTTATTTACAGCCTCAAAACCTACTGAACCAACCAGGGAGATGCCTTCAACTGAGGAACATTAGAAATATTTTGCTGATTTTTTCCATTACTCTCTTCTCACACCTCCCAGCATCAACAGGTTGTTTTTTTTCCAGTCCCTTTCTGGAATCTCCTCTGAGCCAAGACCTGGATTTTGCTTTTGCACCAACTCTACCAAATACAGAGACAACTGTATTCCATCTCTTTTATAAGAAAGAAAAATGCTACGTCATTAATATACACATATATTAATACGTGTATTAATATTCCAAGCCATCTGTATCCTGGATCTTTCTCCTTGAACACAACGTTGTTTTGTGAGCTGTGATAAGAGAGCAGAACACTGAAAGATTGACAGGAATGCCAAAGGTGGCACCTAAAATTCATTAAATGCCCTGTGTGAGCTCTGCCTTTACATTTTCATCAGGCCCAAGGTCAGTTACCTAGTTCTCACTAAGGTAAAGAGCAAGATCTGAAAAACGTTATGAGAAGAAACGATCACACAGCACTGAGCAGAAATGATCCACAGCTGCTTCCTGCCAGTGGAGGGGTCATTTATTCCAGGTGGGAATGGTAGCTACAGTTTGACTGCAACACAGCCAGGCTGAAGACAACATGCCACACCAACAGGACGATGGGCATCTGGACTTTCACTTCCCTTTCGAAGTTCTGCATTCACAATATTTTCCTATATTACTGATAAGGAAGAAATACATTTCAGTCATAAGATTAAGTAACAGGTCTTGCCAAAACCAGTATTATGAAACTGGATAGACTGCATTATCCTATCTGGCCTACCAATGTTTCTTTTACAGTATTTCATAATTTTCCTTCTTCCTCAGGCTTTCTGGAGAGAAAAATATTCATAGTATAGGCAAATGAGTAGGAGGAAGTTGATAAAAACTGAAGATTTTGAAATTGAAAGCTGCCCTTCCTCCTTTTGTTACAGTATTTCTACAGTTTCAAGAGAAAATCCGTATTTTTGGATATTAGGAAAAATTTTTTCACTGAAAGGGTTGTCAAGCATTGGAACAGGCTGCCCAGGGAAGCAGTTGAGTCACCATCCCTGCAGAGAATTAAAAGATGTGTAGTTGTGATGTTTATGTACATGGCTGAGAGGGGAACATGGCAGTGCTGGGTTAACTTCTGGACTAGATGATTTTAGGAGTCTTTTCCAACCTAAATGATTCTGTGAGTGTAACTTGAATTGGTAAAGGCTCTTTAAAAGCAAATGGTGTGTCTGTAAACCACCTTATAGGCTGTGCCCTAAAGAAAAACACAACTCAATGGTTCTTGCTGTTGCTACCCACCAAGGAATATCAGGAGCACTCCCACCATGACTTGCAGGGTGAGTGACAGACTGATGAGGATGATCAGCGGGACGTAGAAGGAGAAGGAAGGGCCTTGCTCCATCACAGCCTTGAGCTGGGAGGCGTTGGCCATCAGCAGGGCGATGTCCAGCATGCTCTCGGCCGCGCTCTTCTTGTTGGCGTAGTGGTTGATGTTGATGGGCCTGTTCCTTTGGAACCACTGAGACGTCCTGCGCTGAAGCCAGCAGAGAGGAAAAGTTATTCATACCTCTTTTAACTGGTGGTGAGTGAGAGATCACTTGGCCCATCAAATGATTTCTGTAATCACATGAGCAGAGCCACAGCAGGACTGAGATTTTCTGTGCAGTTTTCCCACTGTTACCCCCATCCTCCAGACAGCAGAGCAGAAAACAGTGCCTGCCTGTACTGCCCTTTGGCACTTTTTCCAGCTTGCCTATAGGATCAGTCTGAACAGTCAGCATGTTTATACCCTCGAAAAGGAGAGACTGGAACAGATGAAAAGTTTGCACTTTGAAAAAGTTGGGAGGTAAAAACCACTGTAACACAATCCAGTAAACATACAGATATTTATTAAATTCACTTTCTTTCATCACACATCCAGAAAGTTCCTTCATTACTCATGAGTCTTATTTTAAGGACTCTCTTATTTTAAGCCACTGTGTGAGCTTTGCTTGCCCTCCTTTCCTTGCTACTCCTTCCTCTGCCATGCCACTCTCCAGGGCCATCCATACACCCAAACACGTTTTTCCACTTAACTATCATAAATTGTTGCCAAGAATTGCCCAGTTACAAGGGAATCTTTTTTTCCCTATTTTCACATCATTGTTGGCTCCAGTGAGTCTCCCCCCAGACTCCTTCTCCAGCTGAACAGACCAAGGCTTCCCCTCCAGGCCCTTCACCATCTCGTGGCCTCCTTATCTCTAACAGATCCTTTGTACACCTCCTCAGAAGATACTTTGTGTTTTTTCCTTCAAAAAAACATTACATCACTCGTTCAGCTTAGCACTGACTCAAGAGAGAAAAACCCCTATCCCTGGTCTGGCATGAGTCATCAGTTTCATTTCCTATGGAAATTTCATTCTGAGGAGAGGGAAACATCCCCAAGTACCACCATCCCAGTGTAACATGAACTAGCTCGTGAGAACTCTGCAATCACGTCCTGAGATGCTGTGGTGGCAGGCAAATACGAAAAAAAAAAGGAAAAACTCAGGATGTGATCATATTTCATACACATCATGATTTTCTAGCAGCTTCAAAACCCTGTGCTTAAGAAGAACCACTTTTAAACAAACATACCATGCAAGTATGACTACATTAAGAAAAAAAAGCAGCAATCTTGTTGACTCCTGAGAGCTAGAAAAGTTAATATTAAAAAAGGGAAAAGTACAGTCTGCTGAGGGCTGAGCACTCTTTCCCTAAAGCTGTACTGGTTCCAGGATGCAGTTAGAATATTTCTACTCATTAAATTACTTTAAAATAATCAGCACACTTCATGATTAACTTCATGAAATGAAGGAGTAACTTAAACTTGCTCACACAGCTATTTAAATAGAAGTTTGCTCCTATGTAATTTTTTTCTGCCTTGCATCATTACTACTCATTCCAGTCATTTGGTCTTAGAATACTGTTTCTCACAACTGGGCTGTGGACTGTCTATTTTGTGTGGTTAACACACAGTTTGTTTACTCTAGCTACTTAAAAAACATGAGAAGAAAAACATCATCAATAGTATCAATATTTGGAGTATATCAAATCATTCAAATTCAATTTGATATGAATACTGCTCTAGAACACACCATTTCAGGCTATATGCAGCAAAATAATTTCAAGTTCCTACAGGCTGGTTACTTGCAGTATAAGGCCAAGAAACTGCCACATTTCAAATTACTTTTATGCTCCAAATTACTGAATACAGACTTTAATACATTTTTAGGAATAATATGATTAAAGCTGTTTATTTCTACTATCCAATTCTTGTTCACCTTTTCCTTACTCTTCTTTAACTCCTTCATCTAGCATGTCCTGTTATCTTGGAAACACTAAATTAGATTTTACAACACGGTGGATGGAGAGCATCTCAATACAGACTATGAACAAGGAAAGCAACTAGACAGATGGAAAAACAGTAACAGTTTGTATTTGTATGAACAGATCCTTTGAAAAAGAGACCAGACACTTCTGCCAGGTGTGTGGCAGACACACACATTAGTCAGTGAGGTGTGCCACACCAGCCCAATCCTAGAAGCAAGGATTTTCTTGCTTCTAAAAGCCCAACAGCTGCTAAAAAAATGTATTCAAATGAATGGAGGAGTAAAAATATACCACATCAAACCACTGTGTGACCACTTGTCCAGAACTACCCAGAGCTTAACTGGTCTTTTTAAAATGTGTATGCTTTGATAGCTTTGAAGGTAACAACTACACCTGCATTACATGTCAGCTCCTCTATAGGAGAAGGTATTGGTCTGTTGTGAAGATGTGCAAGAGAGTCTGTTCTGAGGAGAGGACAGGTGCTGGGATGGGCAGGAAGGAAACCAGGGTGGCCCATGTTCCCGTGCCTGTGAGCATTCCTCAAGGCAGACACACTTTTGACTCGAGTATGGAAAATTTAGGCACCTGCAGATGGTCTCTCCAGGTTTAGGTGGCTGCTGAGCTGGGGAGTTCTTTTGTTTGAATTTGTGTGAATTGTGAACACTGGCAGATCTTTTAAGGCATCTTCTATTCAGAGATGGGTTTCTGAAAAATCTGTCCCCAACTGTTTTACCTTGCATATACTTCGTGTATGTGTGAGAAAATTAAAAAGTGTTTATGAAGTTCCCTGAAGTTCCACAATGTCTCACTGCTTATTCTTTATATGGTACTCACTGAGAACTTGAGTTTTGATGGGAAAGATGTAACAAAATGGGGTTTACTTGCAACTGAAGATGAAGTAAAGCAGGAAAGTTGCTGAAAAATTCCTGGAGCAGACCATACAGGGGTGAAAAAACCCCATCAAGAGTACTTGTGATGCAATCACAAAGCTGTGTCAAAAATACGAGAAAACTGCTGAGAAGTCAGAGGTTTAGAGGAAACCACTCCAGAACACCAGTTTGACCTGCATATCCCAGCCATGATTCACTTTAGGTGGGATTTCCAGGATTCATTAAAAACAGGTTTTTATTTTTCTTGGTTTGATATTCATGACTCCAAGGGTTTGTCAGGGAGGGAGGGACAGAGGAAGGACAGATGTGCTACACAATCAGCCCCGTCTCTCTGTAAACAGAAAGTTTTACCAGTGACACAGAAGAGGGTTTAGTACAAAGGTTCCTAAGTGGCAGAGACCTAGGCTGGAATAAGAGCTGCCTTTACAGTTTAGTCCTTTCCAAAACAAGATAAAAGACACTCTTTTACCAGTCTGTTTTTTTCAGATAAGTAGCATTCTCAGAAAACATCCTTTATACTTAAACAGATTATGGGATGAATTCTTTCCAGTGAGGATCTCTGGTCATGTTTTGACTACACGGCATAGGAAAAAGTTGGGTATTATTGTTTTTATTTGGATCGCTGCATGGAAATTAACCATACAGGCGCAACCCCTTCATTAATTCCTCGTCATTTTGTAATTGCTTATCCTCCGTGGATATTCTCTCCCAGCCAGCTGGGTGGGCAAAACCCTGCAGGTGCGGCGAGCTCGGGGGGCTCCCCGCAGGGAGGCCCCGGGTACCAGGTGCGGGAGCCGGGGGCAGCCAGGGATGCTCTGCTCTGCTCAGCCCTGCCCTGGCGCTCGGACCCGCGCAGCGCCTCCCCACAGCAGCGCCGCGGAATCCACGCAGGACAGGTAAAAACCCGGCAATAACCGAGCAGCACGGACCGCCCGAACCTCACGGCTCCCCGTCCCCCCGGGCCCCGGGAAGGGCCCCCCTCCCCGCCCGGCCCCGCCTGCTCCCGCCGGGCCCGGCCCTCACCCGCTCCTCGGCCGCCGCCTCCGCGCCCTCAGCCTGCCCGTTGAGCTCGTGGGTCTCGCTGCCGGAGTCCATCGCGGCTCCCTCCTGTCCCGGGCGGGCCGGGGCGCGGAGGGGAAGGTT
>VXAC01006200.1:0-10518 GCA_013399225.1 Rhipidura dahli | reverse complement strand
GGGCCGCCTTCCCCCGCTCTTCCCCGCCTCCTTCCCCTCCTCTCCCTTTCCTCCTCCTCCCTCCATGCCCGCGGGCGGAGGTTTCCGCGCAGGGCTCTGCCCGGCGGAGCTCGGCGCTCGCTCCGCGCCCCGGGCGGGGGGAGCGGCTGCAGCCGTGGCGGAGCGCAGCAGAGCGGAGCCCGGACCCGGACCCGGACCCGGACCCGGACCCGGACCCGGACCCGGACCCGGACCCGGACCCGCACAGCACCCGCACCGCACCCGCACCATACTGCACCCGCACCCGCACCGCACCCACGGCGAAGCCCAGGCTGCCCGGGTTGAGCCCCAGTTTCCAGTGCTGGCCAAGAATCACATTGTATGTTATTCTGTATGTAGGGAATTGGTAATGGATGCAAATGGCTCATTTCAGAAATCCATCTTGACAAAGTGGAAGGCTAGAGTTTGATTTTTAAGAGCTCTTTGGTCTGTTTTTAGGGCTTCAGTACCGTTTTTCTTTTTCTTTTTTTTTTTTTTTTCACATTATCCTATATATTTTTGTCTCCCTATGCTTACTTTCCCACCTGTGCTGTGACAAAGAGCATGTACAAAACCGTTCAACATACAGGTTTGATGGTAATGGGACATCAGAGGGACGCTCAGATGCGTAGAAACAGCTGCCAGTAAGAGCAGAAATGTAAAAAATAAATGTAAGAAATTGGGTTTTATATGACCACGTGATCTCTTTTAAAGCCTGAACTGCTCATCTGCACTGAAAATGTTCTCGAGTAGTTGTCAGCTGAGCCACTTTCTATGTGAAGAATCCAAATGTGTATTCCCCAAATGAACTCCTTCAAAGTTCACTATGTTAGAAATTGTTTTTCTCGTCCTCTAAAGAGAATGAAAGACTGTTCTATTTACAGAATGCAAGCAAATGTATAGAATATAAACAAGCGTACAATGTAAATACATATAAATATCATTTGAATTTTTAAAAAATATACCCCCCCCCAAAAAAAAGCAGGATGTGATGAGGAAGGTAGGAGGAGATTATAAGAGATGCTGCAGTAGTATCTGATGCAACGTACCAGTCTGGGAATTTTAACTTCTATATCCATACTAAACACATCAAGCAGCCTCAGTTTTCAGCAGCAGCACCCTCCTTCTTAGTTTCCTTACTTCTATGTTTTTGAATGACTGATCCATTTCCCCACAGGAAGACTGTACCAATCTCTTTACTTAAACTTGTGCTCTAGTTCAGAAGTACCAGTTTGGATCACAGTGTGCTTTTATGGTGACCACAAATGCCAGGGAGTACCATATACTTTTTATTTTGCGTTTCTTCAGATTGTCTCTTTGGCCACATATGTAGTATTCAGGCAGAGAAAATGAATCCCTAGCAAAATAAAATGCAAATCCCTCCCCAAAACTAAGTCAAAGCAAAAAACTCTTGATATTTTTGTGAAATGTGAAGTGCTGTCCTTTCTAGTTGAGTTTCAGCAGTGTTTTAGGATCATTCTGTGCATGTCACCCCAGCTGTTTCAGAAAGCTTCATAATGGGCATGAAAATGGTGCTTTTTTCTATAATGAATGGTGTCAGTATGGAATTACTCCTCTTGGTTGGACATACCCAGCAGTGTAACCAATACTGCAACCTTATCTCCTGCAGTTCATTTTCTGTCCAGGGGTCATGATGCATAATTTAGACCTGTTGCATACCCTGGATCTTTAGTAAATCTGTGGCACTGTTAGTTCCACTGTGCCATAATATTTACCTTACAAAATTACTCACTTTCCACAAAATGCAACTTAGTTTGGAGTGATAAAGGAAGGTAAGGCTGGAAGGTCTGGTCTGATTGCGGCAATCAAGCACAGACCCACTGCAAAAAAGTTTAAATCGTCTCTCGAGACACTCTCTGTGTTGGAGAAAAGGAGGAAGAAAGGCTCAAAACTGTTTTGGGTTATGACTGCAACCATCACTAATATTGGGGAGGATTGTGGAAGGAGGAGTTGGTCAGGCATGCACACTGAAGGACTTTTAGATAAGCTGAACTCTGTCAAAGTAGAGTTTTGGGTTGAGAATTAATTGTAGCAGTACCTCTGTGTTAACCTGGGAAAAAAGGAAGCTTAGGGGAGTCACCATCCCTGGACGTGATTACACTTTTAAAAAAAGTGTAGATATGGCATACATGGTTTATTGGTGAAAATAGTAATGGTGCTGGATTGATGAATGGACTTGATCTTAAAGGTCTTTTTCAACTTCTGTGATTCAGTGATCTGCTGTGGGCACACGGTCAGAGAAGCAGGTCATTTGGATATTTTTAGGTGCTGTAACAAGTGTCTGGGGAAGAGAGGGTTACATTTGTGGGTATCTAATATCAATATGGCAAGCAGTTTTCTGTACTGCAGGCAGGTATCTAATTCTCTGCTACATCAGAACTCGTTTTGTGAGCGATTACACTGCATAACACAGGATAAGGAGGGTGTTTTAATCCCCTGTATAATAATCCACCTGCAATGCTGGAGTGCTCCAGAATCACTTGAGCTGTAGGGCTGCCTGGCAGCCCCAGGAATCATGGTCATGTCAATATCAGAGCTCTGAAATGTACCTGAACATTTTTATTTACTATGAGGTTAATGAAAAGCCAATGATCAAGGCAAGGGAAAGTGCCCTTCCCTCCTAATCAGCAGGATCTGGAAAGACATTTTGGAGCATTTCCCAAACATTCTGGACAGACGTTAGTGGAAGGTTCCCTGTCCACGGCAGGAGGGCTGCGACAAGATGATCTTTGTGGTTCCTTACAACCCCAAACATTCCATGATTCTGTGCCTCTGATTTTGCCTGCTCACAAGCAACTGGTTGTGGGCTTTATGCATGAAGCACACATGGAAATTTCTGGTGTCTGGTATTGGGAAGATCAGTTTCAGCAATCACGTTTGTCCATTTTGGATTTAAAATCTTGAAGCCAGTGATTATATATATTTTTTTGCTTAAGATATGCTGCCTTGCTTGGCACACACTTGTTTGGAACAGACCTTTTGAGAAAGAGAAGGTTTCAAGCAGTGCTGGCCGTCTGCCAGAAGGAAATGAGTAAGCTCCTACCTAGAAATAAGCAGAAACATCTACGCAAGCATTAAAATGGGGACGTCTGGAGTTCGTGAAAATGATCTGACCCAGGATATACAATTTAACAGTACTCTTTTGGATTAATTTTTGATGCATTTAGGAATGTAAGGCAGTTGATTTTCTCTGTGAGGAGCAAGTACTACCCATTACGTAAAGGACTCCTCTGTGCTGTAGCACTCACTTCCCCTGGGCTGGGTGCCCTCCACGCACTCACACATTGCTGCTCAGTGTGCTGTGTTCACAGCTCATAAGTTGTACACTCAGACCAGCCTCTCAGCTGCTCTATTCTGCTGTGTACAAGCAGCTGTCCTGCAGTCTGGAGCGCCTGGTGCTCTTTGGTGAGCAGCTGACGTGCCTGTAGTGCAGATGTTAGCCAGGCTGAGCCTGGCAGGGCTGGTTTTAGGGAAGAGAGGGACCCCATGGCCCTGGGCTCCTCTGGGAGGGAGGTGGCTGGGAGTGCTCATGGGTATCCCATCTGAATGGGAAGTACAGATTTGCATGGCCACAAGAGATCTGGAAACCAGAGAATTCTGTCTGGGCTGGCTTGGCAGAGCCTTGTCTGACTACAGGCCACTGTTCAGAGACAGCTGTGTGCCCCCAGCCTGGCCCTTACACAAATTATTGGCATTCCTCCCTGGAGAGTCTGATGATCCCTTTTTTACGTATTTTTTTAGGTGATGATGACAGCCTGCCAGGTTGTCAGGTGGTTCTACTGTTCTCTAATTCTGGAGCACACTTCCTGAGATCTGACACTCTTGGCTTAAGCTTTCTATTAACTCCCTCCTGGAATTCCTGCTTTGGGGTGTGCTTGCTCTGCTGCACCCTTCCTGCAAGGGAACAGGATTCAGGGAGTGTTACCTCACAGTCCTATCTCAGAAACTAGCTACAGCCTTGTACCTCAAATAGGAAAGAAATGCCAAGAGTTTGGATAGAAGAAACTCAACAGGGGGAAATAAAGCTCCTATTTTTATCCTCTGTCTTAAAGACTTCATAACTTTTACACTTTCTGGCTGAAATTGCTTATCTTAGTCTATTTCTATATGTTAATTTCTCCTTTTGAAAGTCCTAATAGAATCACTGCACCTTTCTTATCCACAGCATATATATATATATGTGTGTGTGTATATTTACACACATGTACAACTAGAGGATGTGATATTTTCATGCAAAATTTGTTGTGGAAGTTGTACAGCTGAAATTAAATGGCATATAAGTTGCAAATTTGGCATGGTGAGGCTGGTCTAAAAGTTCTGCTGAGCTTGAGCACTGTCTTTTATAAAACTGTGATGAGTGTTAATGATTTCTCTTAGCTGGTAAAGTGTCTTGCTAAGAAAATCACATTTGCCTGTGCCTGAAGCTGCATAACTTAGCTGTGTGTTACAAAATACACAAATGACACAGGGGTTTAGGAGGTGTGGTGTGTTTTTAGAGGATGAACTGTAATTCACTTCAGAAGTGCTGAATCTTCTTCTAGGTAATGAATGAGATCAAAAATCAGTTGCATTTCTGTTCCGATACTGTGTTGTCATTGTTTCATTCTAGCCAACAGAATTCCTTGCTATCATTAAATTGTTTTTATAGATTTTATTATATCAAATAGATGGAGATTGACTTAAATACCTCCATGTGCAAACTCTGGAATTTAATGTTTGTGTTTGGAAGGTGAATTTAAACTTTTTTCATCAAATGTGTAGGCAGTGATAGGTCATTTGCAGTAATAGATTCCAAAACAAGGAATTCAAAGAAAAATCCAACCTAATGTACTTTTCAGGTATGTGCAGAGGTGGAGCAGTGCTCTATAAGAGGGAGTGGGAGGAGGTTATCTGTAAACCAGATTAAAGAATGCACCTGTTTAAAATGCCAGGTAGAGGTGTGAATCTGAGTTGTATGTCCCTACATAGCGTGCCAGCAACCACGTAAATAAGAGAAGAATCAGGCCCTACTGTTGGCAAAGGCTGTTTCAATGAAAGGACTAATCCAGTTAAATGAAAAGGCCTCTGTATATCGAATTCCTCCCAAGTGTAATTCATAGAACAATGCATGCTATTGAAATGCAATTAAAAAAAAAAAAAAAAGGAGGAAAGGAAAAAGGAAATAAATGAGCTGTTCAAAGGGTTCTTTTGTATCAGACTCATGCTTTTAGGAGTGGCTCCCAGCTTCCAAGGTGTACAGGGAGAGGAGGGAGAGAGGAAGGAAGAAAAAGAGACAATTTCCCCACAAGGTAGAGCACCAACTCCACAGGTCACAGCAGTGCTGAGCATCCCGAGCCCCCAGGCACCTGCCCTGCAGTGGGCCAGAGGGAAGGCATGGAGAAAGCAGCCTTCATTGCCCAGGTGAAGCCCCTCCCTACTCCTCGTGTCTTTTATTAATATTACTATCCTAAAAAAAAAAAATAAAAGAAAAAAAAGGAAATGTTTAGGTCTGGGTCATTTAAAATTATATCTACTTTAAATCCCATTGTGATAGAGCAGGTAGGTACCAAACACAGATGCTGTTTATTACTGGCACACAGTTTAAAATAGCAAGAGGAAATTCAATCCCAGATGGAATTTCAAGGCCAGAAATCACTATTGTGATCATTTTGCTTGATTTTCCTGCAGCACCACTCGCAGTTTGCCCAGCAGCTTGTGGTTGAACCAAAGAAGGACAGTTGGTTTTGTTGGAGTCCTTGGCACTGCTTTTAAAGCTGGCATTAAAAGAACTTGACAGCTTTGGGATGTGGTGAACACCGTCTCTAGACTAGACTGGACTAAAACCATTAAATATGGTACATAAGGAAATTTAAAAATCTGTTTCACCTGGCAGTGCTGAGTGGCCTCAGCAGAGCCTGTAGACATTAATTCTGCCTGTGGTCTGCATTCCCCTCTGCAGTTATGCTGAGGGCTCTCTGTAAAAATACAATTTTTCTGGTGTTTTACTGGCAGACTATCAGAAACACATTGCAAATGTTTCCCTTTTGTGGTTCCTATCTCCAAAAACGTGTATATACATAAGGGCTTTTCTTGCAAGACCTGTTGCCTAACGAAAGCAGCGCCATCTGGCTTTGTCTTCCTTTTTTTCACCAAATATTTGACACAGTGTGTAAAAATAATTCCAACATAACCCGTTTATTAGCACTGTTGCCGTGTTTTCACTTCACTAGATGCTTATACTTGCAATTATTTCATGTTGTTGGCTTTTCTACTTTTATTTGCTCAGTGACTCTTGTGTTTTTGTTAAATCTTGATGGTTGCACTAGTTGTGAATAATTTTCTTTGGCTTAGAGTATAGTGATCATGGAATTAATAGGACATAAAATGAATACAAAAGGTACCAAGAATATCATATTGTTGGTTTTATAGCCCATGGATATAAAAACATCTTTGTATTTACAGGGTATTTGTTATAAGTAATTCCTATCTGTTTTCATAGAAGCTTTGTAGAAACTTACATGAAATGTAAGTTTAGGATAACTGCCCCATTAAGATGCATAATTTACTTTTTTAACTTTGCTGTGACAGTTTCTGCTGCTGCCAAACTGTGCTGCCAACATCTCTGTTTAATGCTCCCATTACTCATGTGAAGGAGTTGAACATCAGTCCAACATTACTGAAATACTGAGGTGTGGAGGAAATTACCCATAGATAAATGGGGTTTAGATCTCCTGTACAGCTGGAGATTAAAATCAATAGTTGTGCTTCTACCTAAAGAAAGGTTTTCTTTGAGCAGGGGCTGAACACAAGCCACGTCCCGTGCTTGGGGCAGGCTCCAGGTACCCAGAGCTGCACACCCGTCCAGGGAGGGCTGGGCTCAAGGCACGGATGTAGGCAGAATTTAATCTTTTGGGCTCGAGCTGTGTCTGCTGTAGGACTGCAGTGAATCACTGCGTGCAGTGGCTGCCAGGAGGGTGAGCTGAGAGGCCCTAAATCAGTGTGATGGACTGTAAAAGGGTTATAATTCAAGGGGAAATCATTAGTCCCTTTTGAGGATTTCCTTCTTGAGCACCAACAAACCACTTTTCTGACTTCCTAAGTAGGCAAGAGGATTGAGATATGAATTTATCTTTCTGCCATTGCTTTTCTGCAGGATTAATATACAAACCAGAGGTAATCAATGACAGAGACAGGAAATGTCCTAATGCTGAGGCCAGGGCAGCTGTGGTTTGGATGCTGTTGTGTGCTGCATCTCTAGGCACTTGTTTTTTATTTCAGAAGAGAAGCTCTAATGGTGTTGTTTAAGAGTAATGGATACTTACACCACAACACTGGGCAGTCTCAGGACCTTTATAAAAGCATTGCAACTATAGACTCAAAAAAAAAGAACAGAAATTTTGAAAAGGTTAAAAAATAAAACGACCAAGACAGAAATTAACGCCTTCACATTTTTAAGAAAGTAAAACACAAAATCTCAGCCTAGCTTAGAAACACTGCATTTTTTTTTATATTGGTGGCATATAAAGATGAATGACAAAGGTGAAAAAGAAATCTGTGTGTGGACTCCTTAGCCTGGCTGCACCATGCCCCAGTCACTGTGTTCTAAAGCCTTGGTTTATGGTGCGGTGTAAATATTGAAAGAAATTATTGTCAACAATTATGGTTAATCTCCTTCTTGGTAAGTAACACTGCAGATTTCCTTGGCAGATGCTTCTGCAGTGGTGCTGGCTGGATGGGAAGTGAGATATTAATACCTTGAGCATAGATCTTCTTAAAGAACTGCTGTCAGGGGAAATGCAAAATGTGAGAAATAAAAATGCTCTGATGTACTTAATTGCTACTGGTCAGTCACCTTCTAAAAACACATTTCTCCCATCACACACTTGGCATGAGGGTGAAAAGCTTAAAACTGGGATTGTTTTCCAAACCACCTGACTGAAAATATTGCAGGAAAACTAAGGTTTCCAATTGTCCCAATTTGAGGGATGCCAGCTTCTGATTACATATATGTTCCAAATAATTTTTGTCTTGATGTATTAAAAAAAACCAGAATTCAGACTCCAGAAAGCTTCATCTTTAAGACCTTTACATCAGATCCATTGGTAGTTTCAAAGACCACACAATTTAGACACCAAGATGGACTTTAACGTCCTGGTTCCAAAGAGAACTAATTTTTTTAAGTCTTCTTCATTGTTTTTCAGACTAGACATAGTCAAGTGCATCTTTATTAATTTTGGTAGAGTCTTAAAAGCATCTCTATAATCTGATAAAATAGGAGGTATGTATATGAGCTAGCATGTAAAGAGATCCCTCATGTTCTGTTCTTGCAGAACAGCAAGGCCATTAGATATTTATTCCATTTTCACTTAGATGTGGGATCAGTGTGGCTTTCCAGGAATTTAGAATTTTTTTGGTAACCTTAGGGCAAAGTCTGAAGGTGAATTCACAATGTAAATCCTCCCAACACCCTGCTGCCAGATGGTGTTCATCCAAGTCATAGAGAAAACAATGCAAAATGGAATTGCACTATTATTATATGAGATGAATTATTGGAAACCAGCACCTAGGATT
This sequence comes from Rhipidura dahli, assembly GCA_013399225.1. Taxonomy (NCBI): domain Eukaryota; kingdom Metazoa; phylum Chordata; class Aves; order Passeriformes; family Rhipiduridae; genus Rhipidura; species Rhipidura dahli. Next base: position 1,929 of record VXAC01006200.1, on the reverse strand, counting down.
CTATTATTATTATTGTTGAAACAGCTCCAGTTTATTAAAGGAAATTTAATACAGTAAGTATGGACAAAGTATGCAAAGCTTGCCTGTCAGTTTATCTGACTATCTATCCCATAATATATTTTCTCCTTTTTTTCCCCTTTCTTTTTTTTTTTTTCTTTTTTTTTTTTTAATAAATCTGACAAAAGCAGTAGGAAAGGGCATTTTTGGTCAGTGATCTGAGTCAGTTTTTTCTGATGCTGCTCAGGGCACAAAATACATGTTTATGTTACCATGTTGTAATAATGTTCCCAAGAAATTATTTGCTTTGCTTTTAAGCAGTGTGCCTCACTGTGGACAGCATTACTGTCCATTCAGGAAATTAATTGAAAGTATAATTAAAGGCAGTTACACAAGGCTTGAAAAAACACAGCCCCATGGAGCCAAACCAGCCCAAATTAACCAGCTGCACGCTGCAGTTCTTTAACCTGCTTTGATTCTTAGAGAGGATTTGAAAATGGCTGCTGTGTTTAACTTACATTTTTCACAAAGGTTTTAACAAAACTCTTAAAATTCTCGAGTGATCAAAGTAAGGGACCCTATTAAATCATAGCTAAACCCTGGTTAAGCAGCTGCAAACAAAGGAAGTCATGAGACGGTGTCTGTAGGTCACACTGTGTGAGAGCAGAGGGTTCCTGCCCTTGGGGAGGCTCTGGGGCAGCCGCTGCCTCTGAGCGTGGGGAGAGTTTTCCACATCCCTGGGCCTGGCAGCAGGTCTGGTGTGGAGCTGTGCCAAGGTGTGCAAGGCTTTCCCTGCAGCAGGACCTGTCGTGCCATTGCCTCGGGGGGCTGCAGGTAGGCAGTACAAAAAGCAGCTTTGTGCTGAGGCCGGCAGGTGCCCTCGTGTTGCTGCTGTGCCGAGGAGCCCGGGCGTGCACTGGAACAAGAAAGCTGCTCTCAGGTTCCAGCTCAAGGTAGAAGCCAAAAATCAAGAGTGTGGTGGAACCTGCCTTCAGAAATGACTCAAATGAAACAAAAGGCTTCTTAGTAAAGGTAAACCAGGTCTGTAGACAGTAGATTTGAGGATAGTCCTTCGAAGGTTAGAGGGTTAGTTTCGAAATATGATTCTAGGGTACAACTGCATACTTTTGCACAGGTTTTTCTGCAATACAGCTGAATTAGCAAAAGGAGAGTAAGATTAAAAAAGTATTTCTTCTATCCCTCTGTGTATCTGCTCAGGTTTAGAGATACAGCTTGATTTAGAAGCTCAGAGGTATCTAGAGCCATTCTCTTCAAACCCAAATCACTACAGACTTGCTGTGAAAAGCACCTATGTGTTACTGGGAAGGCCAACAACCCAATTAAGGAAAAGATCTGCAGACATATGCAAACATAATTGATAACAATTTTCATGGGGCTAGTGATTTGAGAAACAACCCAGCACAACCAGGCATTATCTCCCTAATATCTGTACTGAGACATGCACTGGAGAGAGAGGTAAACTGCCTACCCCGCTCCAATATTTATGTCCTAACTGTGTAGTGCTGTGCTGCAGAGCACAGCTGTGTGTGCCAGCTGCCAGACAACATTCCTGAATCTGCTAGTGCAGAGCAATTGTCCTGATGCATCTTTGAAGACACTTTTGATTGTTGAAATGAAGTAGCACATGGGCAGGGAGCTGCTGCCAACACGAGCTGTAGATGTGTGGGTGAGCCCCTTGCTCGTCTGTCCTGTGTGCCCTGTGTGCCCTGTGTGTCCTGTGTGTGCTGTGTGTGCTGTGTGTGCTGTGTGCCCTGTGTGCCCTGTGTGCCCTGTGTGTCCTGTGTGTCCTGTGTGTCCTGTGTGTGCTGTGTGTCCTGTGTGTGCTGTGTGTCCTGTGTGTGCTGTGTGTCCTGTGTGTGCTGTGTGTGCTGTTTGTCCTGTGTGTGCCGTGTGTGCTGTGTGCCCTGTGTG
>VXAC01006194.1:0-12941 GCA_013399225.1 Rhipidura dahli | reverse complement strand
AAAAAAAAAAAGAAAAAAATCCATTTGGGGTTGTTCAGTGACATCAGAAAAGCCTCGGTGTGCCAGTGAGTGGGAATGAGTCCTCCAGGACCAGACATGGACATTGGGAATGCTCCGTGGTAGAGGCAACGACCCCACTGCCTTGCAGTCTTTCCCACTTATCTTCAAAGCCAAGCTGGGGTCCAATGTATCCAGGGCTATGGCATGGAATAATGTCTGCTTGGGAAAGCTGGGCGATTGTTGGCTGAAGAAAAGAAAAATATCTTTCAGATATTTTATAATCCAAAAAACGTGGTCTCCAGTGAGCTTTTTCCAAGCACATTAGTGCTGCAGCCATTAATAATCATAGAGCTCAAAGAAGGAAAAAAAAAAAAAATCAGCTGGAAGAGAGTTGAAAGGGAAACCTATTAAAATAAAAAAAGCAATTTCCCAAAAAGGAATACAGCTTCATTTCCATTTTTTTTTTTTTTTTTTGCTAGGGTTTTTTGGGTTTTCTTTCTTTTTTTTTTTTTTTTTTGGAGTTATTTTTCACTGTAACTAAAACTTTCGGTGACCTAATAGTCCTTTTAAAAGGCAGCTGCAGGGAATAAAACGGGGCTGTTTTGTTCCTCTTGCATTGTTCCTAACAGCGGGACCCATTCCTCCTTGTCCTGATTGAATGCTTCCCAGAGTGTCTAGACATGTCACCACCACTGCTGAGGAGCCAGCAGATACCAGGGCTCATCCCAGGGGCTGGGAAGGCCCCTTATCTGTCCTCCTCCCCGTGGAGAGTCTCTCCAAACCCAAGGCTTGGGTGAAAACCCAGATTATGAGATTCCTAAAAATATCTTTGGCGTTGTTCATTTTTAGATGGCGCGGGGGGTCATATTTTCCATGTTTTCGGCAGCGGGAAGCTGAGGTTTCTGCAGGAGCAGGGATTTAGAGGGCAGCAGCCAGCTCCCCGTGCCTGGTGACCTCAGAGCAGAAGGTCACAGGGTGAGCTGTCCCGTCCCTCCCCAGCCTCTCACGTTCCTGCAGCCTGGGACAGCTTTCCCTGCCTTCCAGGGAGGGTCCACATGCACACTCCAGATATTCCCAATATTTACCCTCTGTGGGATGTTTCACCCCAGTTTCTGCTGCTTTGTCCAGCTCTCACCTCGCAGCCTCTCCTTGGCATGGCAGTTCTTGGCCTCCGGCTGTCTCCGGACGGGATGAAGTGCCGGTCCAGTCCCGTCCTTCCTGCCAAAGGTTGTTAGCACATCCATCCCACAGCTCGTTGCTCATCTCCAGGCACACCCTTGGATCCCAGAAATGCCGTGTGCTGAGGACAGGGAGGCTCCTGCCGACAATCCCGAGAGCACTTGAGGCAACTTGAAGGAGTTCTTCCCAAATTAAAAATAGCGGGATAATAATAGTCCTTATCCCTGCATCCCCCCTCTGAAGCACCAGGGCTTGGCCAGGGCCTGTCATCTGTCAATTGCCATCTATTTCTGTCCTGTGCAGAGGGATCTGGCCGGGATTCCTGGGATTGGGCTGCTAGCGTGACTCATTCCCAGCTGATTGCTCCGTGCCTTCAGCCAGGTGCTCCTGGGACTTGGTGTCCTCATCTGGTTTCCATAAGGAATCGATGCTTCAGGGGCAGGAGGGAGAAAGGGAAGGGTTGGGAGCAGCACATCCCTCAGAGTTCTCTGCCCAGAAATTGGCCTGTGTAGGGGCTCAGAGGGTATTCCAGAGGTAAGGACAGGAAAGACAGGGATCAAAGCCCTCAGTCCGGGTTTCTGTTGGGCTGAGGGAAAGATGGAGTCACAAAAACCTCTGGGACCTATCTCAAGGATCCACAAGATTCCTTGAGGGATTTCTTGTGGACCCATCTCAAGGATCCACAAGATTCCTTGAGGGATTTCTTGTGGACCCATCTCAAGGATCCACAAGATTCCTTGAGGGATTTCTTGTGGACCCATCTCAAGGATCCACAAGATTCCTTGACGGATTTCTTGCGGGATTTCTTGTGGACCCAAGAGCCGGAGGGAAGATGAGATGGAGGAACGACATCCATGGCAGGGTCTGGGTGATGAGGCTCTAGAGGTGCAGGGTTCACCATGGGAAGGCACGGAGAGGGCTCAGAGCTATTCCATTCCTCAGGAAGCACAGGACTGACCAGTAAGGCTTTTTTCAGCCCTGAGGGTGATCCCCGAGGAATGTCCAGGAGCAAGGACCTGCCCCAGGGTCTGTGAGGCCACTGCATGTCCATGTTCACTATGTCCACCTTCCAGAGGCATCATAACTTCCATGGGCTCATCTCCAGGGCAGAAATGCTGGCTCCCGCTGCCTGTGGTCATCTGGACCTGGAAGAGAAGATCCATGAGTATAAAAAGGGAGGGAAATCTTCCTTTAACACGTGAGGGGCGAGAGCAACTCTGGGTGGGAGCTCCAGCCCCTCTGGGGGACCGAAGGGGTGAGGAGGGAAGTTCTTTCCTTCCCAAGAATGATGGCACTGGGATTCCAGTCCCAGCAGTGTCCACCCAGCTGTGTTTTCCCACCCAACCTGGAGCAGAGGGCTCGGGAATGCAGTCCAGGAGAGCTGAGCTCCAGCAGCATCACAAAACCAGGAGTGTTTTCCAAACCCTGTGGTAATTCCCAGCTCTGTCGAGTCCTAGATAATCCCACAGGTGGTGGGGCAGCGAGGCACCACCATGGCACGGGGGACGGAGAACGGGGGAACCTTCCCTGGCGCCTCTTTAAACCCAGCTCTTTTCATCTCTTTCCACACAGAATAGATGCTGCAGGTGACAAACACCAGCTGAGCAAGGAGGGGAGGGGAAGGGAGGGGAAGCAAAACAAAAAAACCAGCCCCAAAAAAGCGATGCCGGTGTTGGTGTGCAGAAGGCAAAGCCGAAGGTGAACCGAGAGCGCGGCGCGGAGCTCCGGGCAGGCGGAGGAATGAAATGTGGTCCTAATTACTCGCTAACTACCCCGCATTTCACAAGTCATTTTAATGGCCCAAATGGATCCCTTTCAAGCTCGGAGCCAGGGCTGGAGCCACGGGGATAGAGTTCTCTCGCGGGGGTGCCCGAAAGCCCTCTCTGAGAGGAATATTGTTATCTGAAATGACATTAATGCATCCCGCTATTCCCTCGCGCCGGATCGTGTGCCGGGAAGGGACCGTGCTGTTAAAATGTCAGCATTCAGGCAGCATCTGGGCACAGCAGCTGGTGCTGAGGGGGCAGGCAGGCAGCCCTGGGAGGAATCCCTATTGCCCCGGGCAAACCCAGACCCTTCCTGAGAGCTGGGTGCTCCATGGGTGCTCCATCCACCCGGGCTGTGCTTCCAAGTGGACTGGAGAAGGGATGGGTGGCACTAGGTTTGGTCCAGGGGTGCTTTTCCTCCTCTGTGCCCAGCAAAACGCTGCTCCCTGGATAGTGGCAGCTCCCACAGGAGATCATTGCTGCTCTCCCACAGCTCCTGGACACCTCCCAGTAATTGGAAACGAGCTATGGAAAGCTCAGTGAGAGGCAGCTGCTGGAACTCGCCGTGTGCCTTTAAAAACCGGGATATTTTTCCTTCCCCTTCCCCTGGAGTTTTATTGGGCTTTAAGTGGGGAGCTGTTCAACCGTGTGGATGTTCTCCCAGCTTCACCTGCCTAATGAGTGGCTCTGCCCTGATCTTGTGGCTTGGCTGCTGGGGAAACAGATCGGAAAGGGGAAAGGAAACCTTTTTCCTAAAAATTTTCCTAATTATGGGAAAAGAACCCACAACAAAGCTAAACAGCCCCCTTGTTTATCATGCACAGCACCGGTGTGTGGGGAAGCAGTTAAAGGTGTGATGGCCTCTGCTGCTCAGTTACGTGGCCGGCTCTGCAGAAAAACTTGGGATTCGGAGCTACTTTCCAAGCAGGACACCAAATTTTTTAGCCCCTGTCATTGCCTGAGTTTCTAACAAGCAAATTCGCTCCGGGGTTGCAGCAGGGAAGGATTTGGCCCCTGGAGGGCTCCAGGCCAGATGTTGCTGTTCCAATGCCGTAACTGGGAGAACAAGCCCGGTTCCCTGCTGGAAGCTCGTTCCATAAAGCCGGCGGCTCTGGTCTCTGTTCTGATGTGAGTACACGACACATTGTCAGGGCAGATGACCTCATACCCCCCTCCCCACTCCCCTCTCCTGCTTTTCCACTCCATCTCCTCAGCCTGGCTCAGCTCGTGTCTCCTGGTGCCATTTGTCCTGAGCTGGATGAGCTCATGGATGTCGGGAGTGAGCTCTGCTGACACCCCTGCCTGGGCAGCATGTGCTGAATCCATTCCTTCCCCGAGCAGCAGCTTTTAACACATCCCATTTAAAGCTTTATGCTGAATTTCCAAGCCTCAAAGGCGACGTGGAAGGAGATGCACCAACTCCTTTTCCCTCATGGAATGGTTTGGGTCCGAAGCAACCTTTGAAGTTGATGAAGCCACGAGCAGGGACACCTTCAACCAGATTTTTTGATGCCTCATTTTCCTTGCTCCTAGGTGGGATATATCAGCATATTCTCAGTCCCAACCTGCCTGAACACAGGGAGCTTTAGGGCAGAGCATGTCCCAAGCACACTGCTCCATGCTGGGCTCGTTTCCACTGCTGCTCACTGCAGTGGTTATCAGAGATAAATTTGGGATGGGCTGACAGGGAGCTTGCCTGGGCCCTGCTGAGGGAGTTTGTTGTTTCATTTGAGTCTCCTGGTCTGTTCCTGAGGTCTGGCTGTCGGCACTCAGCAGAGGGATGGAGGCAGCTCTTGGCTGGGGAACAGCCAAGATTTGGGAGAGGAAACCCATTTCATCTCGGCTCCTCTCAGGGACACAGGTTTCTATTAAATGCCCCTTCATCCTGCACTGCATCACCTCCATTGCACCCCACAGCTGTGCCAAAGCTCTCCCCTCTTCCCAAATCCCACGGCAGCAGCTTCTCCACCCGGGGCAGCAGCATTGACTGAGGCCAAGGAGCAGCACCACGGACCTGGCACAGCCCTCCCACTTCCCAGGGAGCTCCTGTCCCACCCTGGAGACCAGAGGTGTCTCCCACCACCTTCCAGAGCTTCAGGCCAGGGCTGTCTCCCTGGCTCACGGGCTTCATCAAGGAATCAGCAGAACCAGGAAGCTCTCCCGGTGGCCAAGTACAGACTCCCAAGTGGAAAACTCTGAACTGGCCTGTTCCTTGCCAGATGTGCTGACAAAATCCACGAATGACATCGAATCAGACTTCCCCTCAGCACTCTGCCTCGCAGAGGGATCACTTCTGGGGAGAAATACCGGCTCAAGGACATCCCAGTGAGACAGAATGGATTCTTGGCCAGCTTGGAGCCAAAGTCAGGTGGACGAGTTTCAGTGAGATTTCTCTGCCCAAGACTTCAGTTTTTGAAAATCTGCTCTCATGTTCCAGACCAAGGAGAGGAAAGCTCTGGGATTCATTTGCCAGAGATTTCTTGCAAAACTACTGAGGAGCTTGGTGTGCAGCAAACCAGATGTCCCTGCAGAACTCGTGTGTGTGTGTGTGTGTGTGAGAGGGGTTCCCGAGCCAAATTAAATTGAGATGTTCTCCAAAAGCCCAACCAAAGTGATGGAAAAGGTACCACAAGATGCAACTCAACAGGGTATGCAGCTTCCAGGCTGACTGCTCCTGCCCAAGCCCAGGGGCTCTTTGCTGAGGGTTCATAAATGCTCATCTGTGGGAAAGTGTCAAGATTAACGTCAGGTTCATGGATTTATGGCAGGCTGTGATAGAAGTGATGGCTGGGCCTCTGAGAAGACTGAGCAGGAAACAGCCTGCCAACCTCTGATGCTGTTTTTGAGAACAGAGATGTAAACAACAGCAAAAAAATTCCTGTTCTGGTGTGGTGCCAATGTCAAGCTGAATTAAAATGTGACCCAAAGCACCAACTGAAATCTGCAGGGGAAAAAAAGCCTCTTTCAGCTCAATTCTCTTGATTAATCTAATTTTTTTTTTAACATCATCCCCAGTAAAAATACAATTATCTCACATTCTAAAGAAACTGGGAATAATTCTTTTTGCAATTAAAAACGGAACAGCTCAGCAGTTTGGAAGCATTAAATGCCAGGTATCCAGAACCCCTCTTTAAAAAATCTTCCATGGGAAACAGTTTCCCTTTCAGCAAATCTGTTTAGAACAGGCAAGCAGTGCTTCCTGGAGGAGAAAGAAAAAAAAAAAGAAAAAGGGTTTCTTCAATTTTTCTCAGCCCAAGACCCTGCTCCTCTGCTGAGGGCTGAGGGGATGTCCTGCCTCAGCTCCCCCCTCCCAGGTAACTTGAAGCACTCCATGCCTGACCCAAACACACCCAGGGATTTTGGCATCCCCTCCCAGCCCTGCCCAGAGCAGCGGTGGCTCTACCACCCATTGCCACTCCTGACTTGTGGCAGGAGGCAGAGCACACTGGGACAGCTGAACCCCTTTTGGGGACCAGTTCTCTGCTGGGAACTCCAGTCTCCTGTTTCCCATGTTTTTGCACTTTGCCTAATTTAGGTGCTTTTCCCACCAAAGTGCCTGAGGAGCCATTGAGAAGTTGACAGACTGTTGAGAAGTATTACATTCTTTAAAGCTTTATCAGCTGCATCCTTGGTTCCTTTGGCATCTCCCTGGCTGGCCACAGGTGCCCAGTTCATCCCATGTCTGGAAGGGCTGGTGGCAGAGCAGGGCAGGCCAGGAGCCTCCCCCAGGATACCCAGGAGTTCAAAGCCTGCTGATTTGCATTTTCAACAGCAACCTCTCAATCTCCATCTCTCTCCTGCCCCTCCCCACCCCACTCATTCAATAAAAACGGTTCTGGAAACCTGGATCAATTATTCCCAGATTTCAAATGCTGGCACCACTCCTCGTGCAGCTGTGAGCACAGCATTTAATCTCTTCCCTCTTCCAGGCTGAAGTGGCTGCTGTGTTCTGTGTTTCAGCTTCATGCCTGGCCTCGAGCTCTGAACCTGCAGTGCCCTCATTTCCAAGAGCTTCATCCCTTTGCTTGGCTCATCCCTCTGCAATGGGCTGGCCCAAAACTCCTGGGCACAACACACTCAAAATTCAATACTGTACCCAAACCTTCCCCCACAGGGGGTTATTTTCCCCCCTCTGGTTTCAAGCCAGTGGAGTTGAGTGGGAAATTCCCTTCAGAGTAAAAAACTGTTTCCTGAGAGTGAGAAAACCGTGGTTGCTCGCCCAGCTTGAGGATCAAAGTTTCACATTTTGGTGAAAAATGGGAGTCCAAAAAGCTGAGCTATCTGGACACCCCTGGGAGAGCTGAGTCCTGAACCACTATCCCTGTCCAGGAAGGGATCTTATCCAGGATTTACCTGATCTGGTAGGTCCTCAAATGGCCAAGGGCTGGCCTGGGAAAGGCGCCTTTGAATTTGTGTGAATTGTATCAAAGTGAGGTGCTGAGGGATTTTCCAGAGTTGGCTCAAGGAAGGAGACACCCAAATACTCCTTCCATGCTCAAAAGTGTTTTCCCAGGCTGAGACACCACGGGAAAACACAGGTTGTGGGTTTTCTTGTTCTTTTCAACTAATAATTAATCACCTTCCCAGGCATTCACATCTCCAGCTTGGCTGGAGGGAGAGAACAAGATCTTTTTGGCAGGAGGTGTAAATCAGCAGAGCCCTGCATGAAAACAAAGTGCTGACGCTTTAGGGAAAGAAGTCCCTGTTTTCCTGAGCTCCTTCAGTGGCTTGGGATGCTGTGCTGTGCCACAGAGCCAGCCTTGGGCAAGCCAGGATCAGGGAATCATGGAATGGTTTAGGTTGGAATAGTTTTAAAGCCATTTGTCCCACCCCCAGCCAAGGGCAGGGACTCCTCCTCACCAAAGCAGCCACCCTGGGAATGCCAGCTTGGAAAATGATGCTGTTGCCTCCTCCAGCTACCTCCAGCTACCTGCCAGGCTCTGGACACCAGGAGACATCCCAAAAGGCATTAAAGGAAGTTTGTCCCAGAGTCCTTTGATTTAGGAGAGGTCTGAATCTCAAGCAGACGCCTACTGGGAGCAAGAGAGCTCACCAGCAACTCCTTGCTTCAGCTACTTCTTTTTTTTTTTTTAATTATAATTGGTTTTAGATTGGTCCCAGATTGCCAGGTTGATTGATTAATTGCTAGTGGTATGGAAAAAAAGAAAAAAAAAAAGAAAAAAGAAAAAAGATTCCTGCAAATTTGAGAAGGCACAGGAGGATTTGGGGAGGGAAGGGAGGAAAGGTGATCCATGCTGCAAAGCCAAGGAGGGGAATTTGCCCTGCAAATAATAATTTTATTTTTTTTTTTTATTGGTAGGTGCTGAAGCTGTGAGAGCTTGAGGGAAAACCAGGGAAAATTGGATTCACAGCCAAGTCAGCCACAACATGGCACTGGAGTGAGCTGTGGGGGAGACCCAAAGACAAACCCCAAAGTTCCAGGTGGAAGGAGAGAGGTCTGAGGAAAAGATGGGCAGAAAGACTGGAAATGAGAGAAAGCAGCAGTTCAGAAATTGTGAGGGACACCTTGGAAAGGATCACGGAAGCTCACGGGCTTGGCTGCAGAAAGGAAAAGGTCAGCAGGTAGCAGTGGGTATTGTGGATTATATATATATATACATATAAATATATATATACACACACACACACACACGTGCCCTGACTGTGGCACATCTGCAGTCCCACCCAGCCAACGTGCTTGGGAAGCAGTTTTTGGGAGGAACGCCAACAAGGATCCTTCCCCCAGCTCATGGCTCCCATTTAATCCCCAATCTGCAGCCAAAATCTACAAAACTCCTTAAAACCGATGGGAAAATAATGAGGCTGGAGTAACCAAACTTTTCTTCATTAGCCTGTCCCTCATTTTCCTGACCTTTACAAAAAAAAAAAGGGATAATTGACTCTTTTCAGAAATAACGTCTCCAGATGGAGGTGCACGTGCTGTGCAAGGATGTTTGGCTGACCTGGTGGCACAAAAAGTCAATCTGAAGGATGGAGCTGGAAAAGGGGAAGTTTTCCCTTCTCCGGTGCTCAGCTGGAAGAGTTTCACTGATGCTGCCATGCAGGGGACTGGAGAAGGGGCTGTTCATGGCCAAGCCTTGATCCAAGGGTGGCCTGGGGTGGTGGATCAGGGACAATTCCCTCCTGCAGCCAACATGCAAGCAGGTCTGGGAGTCCAAGCCGTAATTTCGGGATCCCAGTGAGGGCTGGATGCGTTCAGGCTGGATTCCAACGCCCTGAAATCCCAGTCCAGGTCGGGGACAGCTGGCACCTCTCAGACATGAGGTCCCTGAAGCAGAAGGGCTGGTTTAGTTCTTGGGAAAAGGGAATGTGCCGGGAAAATCCCATCGCGAATCCCCCGTCAAAGGCGCCTCTAAACCTGAGTCAACAAACACACACGAGTCTTGATGGAAATGCATCCCGGTCGGACAGGTCTGGATCCCATAACTATAAAGGTGTTTTATTTCCTGGAATTCTGACATCAAAGGGGGGATTTTCAAGACAAATAGCTGCTATTTTCATTCCTCCGGAGAAATCGTACGATGTGATTGACAATTAAGATCAGAAAAAGATTTGATGGGCAAAAGATCAGGAAATAAATCTCGCCACACCACCAAATCCAGGGCTGTTATCAAAAGCCGTTCCTCCCTGCTCAGCACTACGAGGATCACAGGAATGTGGGACCTAATTTAGGGGTATTTTTTTTTTAGTAACACTTACAGAGGATTGGGGGAATTTGGCTCAGTTTCACCTGCTCCAAAGCTCTGCGAGTGCCTGAGTGAAGGAGCAGATACTGAGCCAGATTCCCAAATGATGGCACAACGAAAACATGGAATTGGAGGATCATCTTCGCCCTGGATGTATTAACTCTTCGAGGCCAAGAGATTTTTTCCACATATCAGGAATTCCTTCCATCCAGATCCCTCTGTGGATGGAAGAGTTGCCACACCCAGGGAGAAAAGGACAATTTAAGGCTTCGTTGGTAAGTGGCACTGACAAACATTTTGGGGAAATGCGGTTCAGAGCCGTGACTGCTCGGGAATGGTAGGGATGAGCGAGAGGGGGTGATACCCACCACAGCCACCCCAAAAAACCAGGAGAGTCAGCAGGCCTAAGACTCTACAGCTGAGCCTTTTTCCCACCCGTCTCTGGCCACCTGGGAGCTTGGGCTGGATTTGACATCGACTGACCTTTTTCTTCCAGAGACAGAACGTTTTATTTCCTGAGATCATTGAGTTTTTGTGTCACAAGCCCACAGGCCAGGCTTCTCTGCTAACAGGCAAAGGCATCTGGTTTGGTTTCCCCAGGAAAGCCCTAATGGTGTGCAGGAGGACAGGTTGGGATGCGGGGCTGGTTCTCCCCGGGGGAGCCCACTGATGGTGCTGCTCTGCAGGTGGGAAAAAGGCTCCAACCACGGGGACACGGAGTCAAAGGAGCCCAGAATGGTTTGGGTTGGAAGGGACGTTAAAGATGATCCAGTTCCAACCCTGGCCATGGGCAGGGACACCTCCCACTGTCCCAGGTTGCTCCCAGCCCCAATGTCCAGCCTGGCCTTGGGCACTGCCAGGGATCCAGGGGCAGCCACAGCTGCTCTGGGCACCCTGTGCCAGGGCCTGCCCACCCTCCCAGGGAACAATTCCTGCCCAGTATCCCATCCATCCCTGCCCTCTGGCAGTTTAAAGCCATTCCCTGTGTCCTGTCCCTCCATCCCTTGTCCCCAGTCCCTCTGCAGCTCTCCTGGAGCCCCTTTAGGCCCTGGAAGGGGCTCTGAGCTCTCCCTGGAGCCTCCTCTTCCCCAGTTCTCCCAGCCTGGCTCCAGAGCAGAAGGGGCTCCTGTGAGTGGGCAGTCAGGCACAACAACGAGGAAGGAGCAAATAAATCCTTCCTCCCTCCTGCATCATCCTCCCTTCCCTTTCTGGGATCCAGACAGAGTTGGACGAAGCTGCTTCCAGGTGGACAGCTCTGCCACCATCAGAACAAGCAGATGACTTCCCTTTTCCCCAATTTTATTTTAACATTACTTTCCTTCCCCACCTCAAAATCTACCCAAAGACAGCACCATTATCCCCACATTATTCCATCCCAGAAAAGCACCTTGAGCACAGCTTAACTCCTGGAATGTGAGTAATCCCCGCTCCTCTTTGGCAAAGCACTTAAGCACCCCGCTTAATTTGAAATTGGTTCTTGAGCGCTGCTGAAACGTAAGCTGGTGTTGGAGTGCTCTGCTGGATGGGAGTCAGGGCCCTCAGCACCTCCGAGGGCTCAGCTCCTCTGGGGGAGATGCCAGCATCCAGGAAAGCTGTTAACTTGTGGGATTTGCTGAAGTTTCAGGTGCGACGTGCTATGGAGACTTAACCTGTGAAGCCTGAAGTGAGCAAAGTGGACAAATGCCAGCCAGAGCTGGTAAAACAATGAAAAAAAAGCAGCTCCCTCATTGTTTTTCTCTTCTTTTGCTGATATTTCACTTTTTTGGAAACAACAACAGCTCTCTGCTTGAGCTTAAAGTGGCCAAACTTATTCAAAAAGCCAAAGTTGGTTGATATCTTAAAATTCCCAGTTTTTCTGCCCACTCAAAGGGCAGCGACCACATTTACACGTTTTTTATGAAGCCAACGCACGGAGAAAAAGGATTGTAAATGTTTTTAAAGAAGGCATGGAAGTGCCTGTGCAGATAGAGGTACACACACGTACACAATATTCCTTTCCTCAGAGATCCCAGGCACTCATCGAATCAGGGATGCCACTTTGCAAGGGTCTGGAAGGGACAAGGAGCTGCAGGGAGCACCTCAAAACATGGCCCTGCTTTTCAGGCTTCCCAACCATCCTGGATAAGGGCACGCACTGAGTATCCCAAATTTTCAGCTGCGTTTCAAGCTCGGGTGGTTTGTGAAGCACCCAGAAAGTCCCTGGCTGAGATCTGCACGTTGCCNAATTAAAAAAAAAATTAAAAAAAAATTAAAAAAAAAATTAAAAAAAAAAATTAAACCAAAAAGGAGCAGCAGAGGTTTGGGTCTGGTTCTCTTTAAAACACGGCAGCTGCTCCAAAGCTGCCCACGAGTTCAGAGTGTTCGGAGCTGGTTCTGGGAGCTCCAGCCTGGTGTTAACAGAAAGGGAGGGATGGCTCTCATGGAGGCAGATGTGAGGCTGATGTGAGGGCTGAAGGAGCCCTGGCGTGGATGTAACCCACTTGTAAATTACATTTAGGGTCTTTTGCAGGCTTTGATCCATGCAAAATAGCTGCCTGCCATCCCCACGGCGGGATGAAAGGATTTTCCCAAGCCCAGCAGCAGACCTGAGGTGCAGGTGAGGATGGGAAGAGGGTTGATTCCTCCCTGAGTTTGGGCTGCACTTCAATCCCGGCGTTTTTCCCTCCAAAACAAAACCCAACAAAGCAAAACAAACACAACGAATTCAGGTGGAACAAAACTTCTGCTTTAATTAATTCTGGCCCGCTTTGGATGCCTTCCCAAGCCAGGCTGCTTTTTAAAAGAAAAATAACACCAATGGATGGATATTAACAACAAAATAAAACGTTTGAAAGTTCTCCAAGCGAAACCTTTTCGTTTTTAATATGTCAGAGCGCGGCATTTTGACACCTACGACAATTTAAACAGATATTTTTCTCCTCAAAATGCTCTGCCTTGCCAAGCCCTTAACTCAGCAGGTGGCTCTGCCCTCACTGAAATGCATTTTTTGGGGGTTGTAAAAATGCACCCATTTTCCAGGGAAAATGGAGTATTTTGTACACATATTTGCTCCTGCCACCCTTTTTGTTTTTTAGGATCCTGTCGGAGTAAAGGATTAATTCATCGAGGGAAATAGGGGAGCCTGGTCTTCCCCAGGGTCTGGCTCTGTCTTCCAAGGCCCACACAAATCAGCTTCCCAGTAAAATCAGCAGTTTTATCATCATAAAGGCTGTCAGCCCTTCCTGGCAATAAAATAAACTCCAGTCATTCCAGGAATGGAACGGAATGGAGAGGAAAGGAAAGGAAAGGG